>CAKAOI010047244.1:0-63461 GCA_916701655.1 Sebastiscus albofasciatus
TATATATGTGTGTGTATATGTATACGTGCAGCGTACCAGTGCAGGTGACCCCGGCGTCCTCGTGATGGCCGCAGTTGTGTTTGCCCCAGCCCAGGCTTTTGCATTTAGTCAGGTCCTGTTCAGTGCCAATGCAGCGGACATTGTCCAGGAGAATCCGGCCGGTTCCGTAGCCAAAGTAGGAGTTGGTGTGTGCTTTGACGGCACTACCACAGCCTATCTGTTGGCACACCACCTGGGCATTTTTGAAGTCCCACTCATCATCACACACCGTCCCCCACTTTCCGTGATGGTAGATCTCTACCCGGCCCTGGCAGGCGTTCTGCCCATTCTTCAGACGGATGGTGCCGTCTCCTAAACCAAGATGGAGAGGGAGGGATTTATAGGGAGTGGTGTTGATTACGTCTTCCTTTGCAACATATTTTCAGACTCTGTTGTTTTTTTTAGAGTCTGTAGAATTTGGTATCTGTGGCTGTCACAGGACTGTAATAAGCCCATCCAATCACTCATTTAAATGAAATGATTGGACGGGCTACCTGCCTGTATACCTATCTACCTGCCACCTCATAGAGAGGTGAAGCACCCGCCCCTTCCGGTGGACCACCATGGGACCTTATTTTGGATAAAATATGAACGGTAGTCAACGGCGACAGACAAATATTTTTTTGATCTGAATCTGAATTGCACCATGAATCACATATGTTTGTCAATTTAAAACATAATTTTTGCAAGTCAAGAAAGTCGCAATTTGTTGTAAAACTGTTGAAGAGAGATGTAGTTCACTGAGCAGTTTCAGACAAACTGCTTTCTTGACTTGCAAAATTATCTTTTAAATTGACAATCGTGTGATTCATGGCACAATTCAAACAGGATAAAAAAATGATTTATCTCTCGCCGTTGACTACCGTGCATATTGTTTCCGAAATAAGGTTCGACATTCCTGCTCGTGCAACGACTAGCGACTTTTGGAGTGCTGCTTGCTACTTTCATTGGAAAAGATTTGGCAACACTAGGTTGGATTTTTCGGTTGGATCATTTTGAAAATCTGGAGTACTCTTGCTAGTTTCTCAACATTACCAACCCTAGCTTTAATGTTGAAATGTAATATGTGCAAGGATAACTGCTAGGATTTGTATGCGTGTGTTGAAGACAGAGGAAATTACTACCAGACATTGATACAGGGAAAGGAGAAGGCCGTGGGCCTATCAATACATACTGAGGCTCCTGAAGTAGGAGAGTTAAGGTGAACACCTCATATGGCGCTAAGCACAGATGTTGGCATTTTATGCCTCGGCCCAGACAAAAACACACCTTTAACAGAGACAATAGACATTCTCATGTGTCCATCTTTAAAAAAAGCGCTTCACCTGAAAGGAAGTCATGAATCTGGATGGCTTCACTGCATTCCCCAGTGGGTTTTATGAAGGCCACTGGAGAATTAGCTACATACGTCACTTGTTCACAAAATTCTGCTCTAGTCTGTCATGATCCTCTTGGGAATTAAGGGAAAAAACAGGCACAACAAAGACGAACTCAGTAAACAATAAGGACAGCCTGGAATTCAAGAGGCCCTTGAGGTGTACTATACAGTTTCCCAAAAGATACTTTCCACTGAGCTCAAAAGCCTTTTGATGTTGTGTCAAATTTGATGACAGTTTTGCAAAACCGAAATAATATATTCTTCAATTAAATTTTTTTGATAAACCTATTTGCTAAATAAACCCGGCTGTTTGATTCCTGCGTTTTGGACCCTCACAATGACTAAATAAGCCATAATTCATTATTTAATGAAACCCGCCCTTGCATTTTGTAGTAACATCTGGCATGCCACCTGTCTGCTAGATTTGGGTGTGTGTGTTTCTGATTTTGATCCGAGAGCATAAAAAACATCTAATCAAACGGAGAAAAGCTGGCCAGAAGTTTAATTACTCTGACTACACAACATATTTTCTAAATATCCCCCTACAGTCGAAAAAAATTGTATTTGCACTTTTCTTAAAGCTAGATTGGAATGAGCACATAAATAATGGTCTGATCTACTTATTTAGAGAGGCAGTGCAGCATTTGTCCTTAAACCTTCATGCAAATCAGCCTGATGGCGTGATCGCATTTTAGAGGTGGGAGACTAATTTCATCAGTTGTGTTCACTAATGCCACACGCAGGTGTGGTTTGTGTTTTTCAGGGTCAAATGCTTCGACCTGCAATAACAGATTTGTTTGTCCACTTGGGGGCAGTGAAAACAAGCTGTGAATAAAGCAGTGACTTGTTATCACCTTTTTAAAGGCAGGGTTGGCAAAGACTTTAGAAACATTTTTTGTTATATTAGTTGAAATTCTCATTACATCACGACAGCAATCGATAAATCAAATGCTCTGACAAAAAAAAAGAAAAAAAGCCAGTATCTGTGGCTGTCGCAGGACTTAATAAACCTGGGCTCGGCTGGATCAGATTGCCCTCCCTGACTTTAAGTTGATATGGCTAAGATTTTAACTAACAGTTGCCTATTTACACATCCAGCAGAGATGGAGCAACATTAGCTTTCATTTTGAAGCCTATTTCTGGCCACCTTATGAATGAAGTATCTACATTTAGTCCTGTTTTAGTTTCCACTAACTCATGAGTGAAATATCTGACTCTTTAAACACTGACTGCTCGACTACTAGCTAGCTGACATAACTTTGTCTATGTCCCGTTTGGTGCTGAGCGGGTAGCGTACTGTGGATCTTAAGAGCGTTTTTGCTGAAAACAGCTGCCTGCTTTGGCCGAAAAATGACAATACGAGAGTGGTGACAGTGAACCAAAACAGTAAAGTTGCGGGCAGTAAAACCAAAACAGTTAAAAAATGCTCTAAGAGCTGAGGGGAACTGCTGACTGACTGTACGGATTCATCACCACTGCACAAGCAACCTCTTTCACATATTGTGCAAGTAGTTACAGTATGTGATTAGTGATTAGTGCAACTTTAAATTTATACAGGAAAAAAGGATTCAGTAATCAAAGCAAAACATGACAAG
The DNA here is from genome assembly GCA_916701655.1 of Sebastiscus albofasciatus. Lineage (NCBI taxonomy): Eukaryota > Metazoa > Chordata > Actinopteri > Perciformes > Sebastidae > Sebastiscus > Sebastiscus albofasciatus. The sequence continues at coordinate 3,013 of CAKAOI010047244.1, forward strand.
TCATTTCCTAGTTGTTTCACTACCTTGTTTACAAGTATTACTTTTTCACATAGCCCCTAGTTTATTATCCTCAAATTATCTTATTTGTTTCTGGATTTTGGCCATTTGCCTTCATGCTTTTTAAAAAAAAGAAAAATACTCTTTCATCCCTCTGACGTTTCAGGCTGGCAGAAGACCAGTCTCATTTAGATAAAAGCAGGGAGCACTTACGTAAACCGAAGTTCTCCCAGGGCGGTGTGGTGCGATCCACAAAGCCTATTGCCCCCACCACCTCTGGTTCTATAGCAGCAAAATGAAAAGGAAGCAGGAATTTAGTCACTTTGTCCTCTTTTCTTTCCAGAGTTACACATGAAGAGATGATTCACCTCTCTAAAGCTCACATAGACAAAGAAACACCTGGACATACTGTAGTTGTGTGTGTGTCCGTTACGGTTCAACCCTACATCCGTGGGTTGGGGGACGACATCATCAGTGTTAACCGCTGTATGAGCGCTGTATGAGCGCTGTATGAGCGCTGTATGAACGCTGTGGAGTGCGGCGGCGATTAGCTAGCCAGTGGGACACACACAGCTTCCATTCACATGATTGGTATTGAATGCAGTACTCTGTTGGTATCTGTATCACTTTAAGGGTACTGGTATTGGTACCGGCTTCGTAATTTTTTTAAACGATACCCAGCTCTTGTCCTACTGTTTGTCTTTTCCTGACAACTTTTCCTTGACCTCGATGGAAAACGTCATGGGGTCAAGGAAAGATCTGTGGGATTCATAAGAACTTAGACAACCGTAATGCTAAGAGAATCCGACTGCACTTGGATGTTGTTTTTGTCTTTTTGAAGCATCTTTATTTACAATAACACATAGAAGATGAAAACGTTACAGTGACAAACTCAATGATGTATATTTCAAGTAAGGATTCCTGTCCAAAACAGAATCACACCTCCTAAGAAGGATGTTTTCAATTTATCTGGGGTGTACAATCAAAGAGTGAAACAGTGACGGAGGATGTTATTGATGGCCGGATGGTGCGTCGCTTTAAATGTTGCTGCCGCAAAGGATTGTGGGACAGCAGTATCTCCTTTCGTAAAGACTAAAGGAGATAAGAAAGGAACCTTAGGAACCTTTATAAGCAAAAAAGACTACTAGCTCACAGCATTATAAAGTTGTGTGATGCTAAATTGGACGAGGGGCGTAAAGTGTGTGGCCTCAACTGCACGCCTGTAATGCACGCAAGTTTTGTGCATCTTCCACGGTCTCTGCATCTGTCCACAGACATAAACACCGGGCAAAGTACTCAAAAGCGCGGTGTGGTAGTAGAATCTCATTTTTCAGACACAATTTAAAGCTTGTGTCTGTCATAAACTGCTCCAAAGTTCTGTAATGTTTTGTACGTTGTCAATGCTACGCTATGATCTAGAAGCTGTATGAAGGCTTTACCTTTGCAGGTAACGCCCACGTCCTCGTAGTGGTAACAGTTGTGTACGCCCCAGTCCAGAGTACGGCACTGGCTGAGGTCTGTCTCGCTTCCTTTGCAGTCCACGTTATCCAGCAGGATGGGCCCTGTGCCTTGTCCAAACCGAGAGCTGCTGCCCACCGCCACGGCCACTCCACAGTTCAGCTGCCGACACACCACGTTGGCGTCCACCATGTCCCAGTCGTCATCGCACACCGTGCCCCATGTCTCATTGTAGAACACCTCCACTCTACCCTCACAGCTCCTATGGTCGGGGTATCTGTTCACCAGTCGCACTTTGAAGGGATAAGCACAGCTGTCAGATTAATTTTGCCGTCAGTGTTTTAAGAAACAACTCAGTCTTTGAGTGAGGTGAGGATGTTTGACGTTGTTTGGTTATAGATTTGTGCCACCTCACTGAGAAATCTGAGGTCTATAAAAGCTCTACTGTATGAGGGACATTTTAACAACATGATTCTGTTTGGAAAAAAAGAAATGTAATGACAGTTAATAGCAAAAAGTCTAATCCTACCAAGTTAAGGCACACAATACGCCACATGACTCCCTTGGAAGAGAGTGAGGAGGATGCAGGAGGGTGGGAGGTTACATAGCAAATAAGTGGGGATTAGGGAAATGGAGAGCTGGGAAAGTGACCTTGTTTAAAAAGCCCCAGGCACTGATCTACCTTCTGTACTCTCTGTCACTGACACACAGCCAACCACTGATAGCTTTTCATATTGTGGCCTGGATGCAGACATGTTTTTCTGAACACAAGTGTCTTGGGAGGTGTGGAGGTGGCTGTCTAACTCGTTCTTACCTTGGTGCTGCGTCCCAACGGGCGTTTGCCCACCAATGGCTGAGACAGGAGGGAGGAGGGGATATGGAGAGAGACGGAGAGAGAGAGTATGGTCAAATTATTTGTTGAAAGGAGGCTCTTGGCCTTCCATAGTTACTGTACTCTATATCTACTATATCTATTTTCCTGTAACACTAGACTCAGACTGAAACCACAACAGGAAGCCTGTTCAGAACACGCTGGTGCACTAACCAGCTACAACAGAAATATGTTAGCCTATTCCTTTTAGCCAAGCTAGCGGCACGGACAGGGAGGGAAGGTCAACAATCACTCACTTATCCGTGAGTCAAATCAAATTGCTCTCTCTATCATAGCACCTTTATTTAATGCCTGTCTTTGATGTTAGCCAAATGCATCAATTAAAACAGTCAATATATATTATATATGTAAACACGGAGGGTCCATGTAGATCTGAGCAGTCTTCTGTGTGTGATATACATGTCTGAAATGTGTGTATTTTAACACAGATATACCCAGGAGTCTCACTGGAAGATCTTTCTGGAGCTGTATAGAGGACATTCTAACGCCTGAAGACTAATATCTCTGGTTTCAACAACTCACAATGACACCAGAGGGACTTTACCACCCATCACACTCAATGTAGGTCAATTCACAGGCTTCTCCCATTTGTTTGCGGTATTGAAACATATACAGCGTATACACTAAAAACTACCTATTTTAGCTTCAGGGGCTGGTAACACATCTGTTTACGGTGTCACATGAACGTTATGCTCTGGTTTATGTTCCAGTGGGACACAGTTCTCACTCTAAGGAGGATCAGAAAAGTAAAATGTGATTAACTTAAATATTACTTACCGTTTACAGCCCGTCTGCTTATTTTCATGTCTCCTGAAATTAAAAAAAGAAAAGAAAAATGTTAGTAAGACACATGTTTGGACATCTTTTGGCTCTATCAATAGACATAAGCAATAAGCTGGTGACAGCACATTTGTATAATATCCTCTCTTGGTATTTGTTGATCCATAACGTCCAGCGAGTGGAATTGATCCTTCAGAATAACTTCAGGGCTTTTAGCCAGCTGTCAGTGGTAAACACAGGGCAGAGAGTAACTGGACACAAAAGCACTCCTCTACAGGGAGTTCACTTGCAGGCACACCCGGTTCTTGAGCATTATTAACACCCAAAACGAGATTCAGGTTTGACACACAAAACTTGTGTCGCATTCTGTTTCAGTTTATATCAGTTATAACCCTTTCCCCTGGAACAAGTACTGAAATATGTAGCATCTCAAATGAATTTAGTCTGTGGACTCAAGTGGCCAGCAAAACGTTGATGGCCCTTTTTTAAAAACTACTGATGGACAGAGCCATTGTATTTTTAAGAGTTTAAAAATCAAGAACATAGGAGTTTGTTTAATGTTACAGTAGTAGACAATAGCTTTAGATAGAGCTCGGGAATCGGTTTCAATCTTTACATAACCAACATCTGGTCCTGAGCCACGTGTGAAAATGAACCTTTTAGAAAATGATATACTTTAATAAGCAGTTTTATCCGACACCTGGCATGGAGAACTTGAAACAAGTGCACCAAACTTGTAAGGCCTATTACCTTTCAGGGTATTCTCATACACTCTTCGTAGCTATACCTATGAAAAGTAATTCGTATATACTGTATCCCACAAAATTATTTCGTATTTAAAGGGGAATTGTGCCCATTTTGAAAATTCATATATGTTCTTCCTATGGTCTAAGACAATCCAAATTAATATTAGTAAACATAAACAACTCTTCCAAATCCAAAAACCAGAGTGCTAAAACTCAAACTTGTGATGTCATAGAGTATAAAGTGTGGCGCTGCCCCATAGACAATGAATAGGGAGAGATGTTATAGATGACACTGAGAGCACCCAGGGGAATGTTCTGAGTATATGGAAACATTTTCTATTTCACAACTGAGAAAACTACGATAGAATGAAGCTCATTTGGATATAAAAAACAAAACAAACATTCTCTGGGTCTCCCATTCATTGTCTATGGAGCAGCTCCAGACTTTATACCCAATGACATCAGAAGTTTGAGTTTTAGCACTCTAGTTTTTGGATTTGGGAGAGACTTGTTCATGTTTACTAACAATGTTTGGACTGTCGTAAACCATAGGAATCACATGTATGTATTTTGAAAATAGGCATAGTTCCCCTTTAATCCACGTAATAACTAACCAGGAAATATAAAGAGCAACAAACCGTGTAGAGAGGAGGTCAGGGTGGATGGGTTGGTCAAAAAACACCAGATTTTTGCCCAGGAGACTGGCGACAACATTGATTTATTTGTCACGTAACTTCCGTTCTTAAGTAACACCACTTCCGTAGTTATTTTAACCCAAACAATAATCTTTTCCTAAACCTAACAAAGTAGTTTTGTTGCCTAAACCAATCCAAGTTGTTTCCTGTGAAGACGGAAGTTTATTTTGAAAAAACTGTAAGCTTTTAACGAGCGGTAGTTGACACGTGTTGCTGGATATTCGTAATATGAGGATACGTTGTACTTTTCCATAAATACTGTATTTCATATTGTCCCTTTAACAAAAATAATACACAACAAATATCATTAAAAAATTGTCCTTTAAAATAGTGTTACATGATGTTATTACTTCATAAGTGCAAATGAAAATACAAGTCCTTTAGTTTAAACTGTATTTCAGACTGCGGGTACTCTAATATGTCTTTACTTAATTACTGTATGTAAATAGAGACAAATTCACTTTTTCCCTTATCACATGTAGCATTCTGTTTGGTAGAAGGTGAACTCCTACAGTCAGGCAGCTTGGAGCAAGTGGCCTTGACCCCCGGCGCCGACCCCCCACTCACACACTCACCGTTTCGCAGCACACTGACGGCCACCAAGACGAGGGATCCCAGCAGGGACACCAGGAGCCAGACACCCGGGTTCCAGCACCTACACTCGCTCTCCACCACACGCTGGCCTCGCATGGCTGCCTGACTGACCATCCGCCTGCAACACACGCAGTCACACACCATCAGTCTCTCTCATCAGACTTCCCAAAGTCCTGCGCTGCATGCGATCACAACTCTAAATGTAGGAGAGTTTGGTAGACACTTTTCTACTACTACAAAATAATCACTATGTTTTTTTGTCCTGGTTCAGAGCAGCCTAATTATAGTATTGGATTGTTTTCTCTGGTGGAGCCTGCAGCTGTTGTTATTGTGCTTTAGTACGTATTGATGGTAGTCTGAGGTCAGGCCAAGCTCCCAGGAAGCACGCTGGGCTTTGAAGCCATTTGACACAGCGGCCAAACGGTGGAATTACAACTTCCGTGTCCGTCATGTGATGCCATTTGGCCCAAAAACACTTTTTCCCATACACTTACATTGGAAAAGAGACGTCTGTAACTCAGCGGATACATTTTTTTAGGTAACTCAACTTCCCAGTACGAACACTTGAATAGCCATTATTTTAATAATTATTCCTACAAATTAAAAAATGCATTAATAGCAGAATCCAGAGTTATTTTCTTTCCTCCGTTCATGTGATGAGCCATGGATGTATTAAGAGAACTGGATACAGCGTTGGAGACCGGGCCCCGTTCATTCCTATAAAAGTTGCTCAGTGGCGCATAAAGCAAAAAAGTATAAAAGTACCCGGATCTTCTCGCGATCTTTCCGCATTCATTTGGCCCAAAGAGCAGAAAAGCTTGCATTCAAACGTGTACGTATTGTAGGGAGATGACACCGCAGTAATGGTGACTCCGGTATTTCCCTGGATTCGTCCATCTATGTGTCAGGCTGTGATGCACATCACTCCCCATGGACATAAGAGAGCTGTAAGGAAGTTTGTGTGCCACGCAAACACTTCTCAGAACAAATCAGGAACCCCGAGAAGTTTCCTAGACATGGGCAAGTGCCATCGAAAAAGTGCAGCTGTTGCCAGTAAAACAGCAGGAACAGGGAGTAGAGTTACGTTGCTGTTTTGTAAGCGGAAAATGGCTGCCGTGCACTTACCTGGCAGCAGGTAGCGGAGGCCACACCAAGAGAATCAGGGTGTTACACTGATGGTCAGAGCTGAGGAAGTTTTATTTCCAAGCTTCCCAGCATCATCAACAGCTGGGGAAGGCTTGTGTTACACACAGAGGCAGGCAGGCACCTGTGTCGTGTCGTGGTTTTTGATAATCAAGGGGATTTTCCTTTGGACGGAGAACATTTGGATTCACCGACAATCACTCAATAATCCGAGTTAGATAGTGCCGTGGTCAGACACTGAATAGCCTACATTCTTCTCAAGTGAGAAACGGCGATGAATGATATTCAAGAGGATTCAAATACTTCAGCGCCATAGTGCGAGGACGTTTAATCAAATATCCCAGAAATGAACTGATTAGGCATGTTGTCATTAGGAGACATCAGTGTGTGGCTTGGCCTTGGGTTGTTTGTCTCTTTGCTCATGCAGAATTCCCCCCTGACCTTACCCAGGAATGTGTATTAGGGGATGATGAGGGCAGAATTTGATATTGGCCCCCTCGAGATAGTGGACATTCCGAGCCCACGGGGCACAAAAAGACATTTCTGCTTTCTGTGGTCCCCGTCGTCAGGCATAAACGCTGCTTCCTGCAATCTGTCACTAGAACCCTCCAAAACGCTTAGGCACCTGATGACACTGCAGGGGCGCCTCTCGTCTCCTTGGGGGAGGCAGGGGGAGTCGGGAGGAAGGAGGGGGACATCTTGAGCTGCTGTACTGCATACATGCAGTTATCTTAAGCTTGTGTAGGTAAATTTAACTAATTTGTAGGGCCATTAGTGACAAGAAAACCACTTGACTGCAGCCCCAAAACCAACTCTGGACTGTGCTGTCTTCATCCAGGTCCAGTCCATTTTTACTGGACTGTTTGTATTGTCTGCAAATGTGCAGCGCAGAAGGCCAGAGGCCCACACAGAGATCACTGTGCGTCCAATTGGGAGGTGGGGAGTTTAACAACAGCACAGTGCTGGAGAACCACGGCCGTCTCATTTGCAGACCGCACCAACAAACCACTCGAAACTCCGGGACAAATGGCTCAGTTATGAGGGATGAAAAATAATCTAGTCCCCAATGTTGTGTTTTTCAATACTCCATTCATAGTAGGATGTAGCGCAGATCCGCTGGGGAATAATGTTGCCTTTTGTGTCGGCCCTGCTTCCCCTCCCTTCTCACTTCCCCGTGCTGAGAAATAGCTGAAAGATCTCAGCCCCACAAAAATACCCCTTAATGTCTGAGATAAACCGCAGAATCACGCTGTCAGTCTCTTTAACGGAGAGAATTTTTACAGAGGATCAATGCTATAGCCTTTTATGAGCAATAACCTCTGCAAAATCTATTAAGTTTTTTTGTAGAATGTGACAAAAAGACAGAAGAAAGACATCTTTTAGAAAATATGGAAATGTCCTCGTTCAATTTAAGGTAATAATTCACAGAATCGGAACATGTTTGACATTATATGATCTTAACTTAAATATCTGCCTTGCAGTATGAACACCTTAATGATCTCTGTCCCTTCACATTATAATAAATCTTCAGTTATAGCAAAAACAACTCAAATGACAGAGAAAAGCTAGATTTAATCCACTTGAAAGAGGTTCAAAATGATCGTGACAATCAAATAAAGCAAAAACAACTTAGTATTTCATTAGAAAAAATACATACCTGTTGTGAAAGTATTTCTCTTCGCCCATAATCATAAAAAATAAAATAAAAATAAGTTTCCTCCCCCCAAAAAAGTACTAAAAATGTCCTCAGAGTTCAGATAGAAGGCAGTTTAATTCCACACAGAAAACGCAGAAAGTTTGTGTAGAAATTGAGGCAGGAAACTCAGGAGTATCCAGAGCTACTTGTTTAAGGTCTTTCATCTCCTTAACCCTGCTTGACTATAAGTACCTGGCTTCAGTGACAGGAATTACGTAAAAAACAATAAATACCAGAGCATTGTATGTTAATGTTCTTAACGCCCCGTACCTGTCTATGTTTAAAAGAAGCAGGAGGAGCAAAAAAAGAAAGACAAAAAAGACAAAGACAATGAAAGCTAACCCTTCACTAGTACCCCTGCATCTCCAGTTTCAGGTAGCGCTCACAGAAGGTGCAGTCCTGCTCATCTCTGCACACACTCGCAGAGGGAGACGAGGCTGGGGCTCGGGTCCTGTCTCTGTGTGTTTGTGTGTGCGCATAAGACTCTCCCACTCTAAAGCAAAAGACTTTGCGATTATGAGGCAATGACAATCCGAAAGTTGTACACCGTAGTTCTTCGAGAGTTTTAAAAACCCTCCAGTCCTCATTCAGTCCCGCAGAAAAGTGATGACTGACAAATGATACTGGATCCACCACAGCGGAATGAAAAGATGAGGCAGACTGAACATGAACATCTTGGCTGAGTTCTTAATAATGCAGCTGTTTATTTTCAATCTTTTTCAGAAGACAGTGTGGGGTCAGTATGCTGCATTTGACCTTGAAAAGTTCCCACAGCACCTCCAGAATCTTTCATTAGCTGCATGAACAATACACTGTCTTTTAAGGACGATATCCAGATCATTAATATAGCATCAAGCAACTACAAGCTACAGTATGTAGCTGGAGAGGAGGTTGTGTTGCTCTGGCTCTATCTATTTGGCGTGGAGAGGAGGTTATGTTGCTCTGGCTCTATCTATCTGGTGTGGAGAGGAGGTTGTGTTGCTCTGGCTCTCTATTTGGCATGGAGAGGAGGTCGTGTTGCTCTGGCTTTATCTGTTTCGCGACGCCAGGAAGCTGCTTGACATCCTCCTGGATCCCCCCTTCTGACATTATATGTATTCATTTTTGTCATATGGATTGTCTATGTTGTATTTTCATTATGTTGTAATGAACAACATAATGAAAATATGCTGTTTCTAAAGTAGGAGACGAACAAACCAAACACTGGTTCTACAAAGAGCCTTTCACATTATTACGTCACCTGAAGTCCACCGTAGTTCTCCAGCACACTTGTGAAACTGGTAACGTGAGCCATAGAGTGCAAAACCGTGGTACCACCAGTCGCCGTCTGACTTCCGTTGCTCCTAAAGTAGTGTTATTATGGTATGAATGGCCACTGAGTGAGGCGAACGGCGTTACCACAGTCGGCGGCTCACATTACCGCTGTCTTGGAAAGGAAGGAGTGAGCAGAGGGGTACTCAGTTGGTTGCAATCTGCAACCACACCACTAGATGCCGCCAAATTGAGCCATTGAAAATAATGTGTTTCAGAGCGCAGTGGTGCCATTGCCGCATTCGGGTTGAAAGGCCTATTAGCTGCAAGCCGTCAGCTCATAGGCCTTTCAGACAAAACACGGCAACGGCACCACTGCGCTCTGGAACACATTATCACTTGTGCAGCGCAACAACAGCTTTTCGCTACGACAAGCAAAGCACAAGCATAGAAGAGCACGCAGCACATGGAGCGCTGCACCCAAAGTTCACACTGGTTGAAATGTAGGAGCAGCGCACTGTGATGTGAGCTGAACCCAGCGGCGAGCATAGCAATAATCACGTTCTATGTGAAAGGCCCATCAGCTGTCACATGTTAAAAGCCATGCAGAGGCAATAGAAATGCTCCCAATCTGGTATTTATCTTCATGTGTTACCAACATGATCTCAACCTCAGCATGCACGTCCCCTGAAAGAAATATTACTCCACAAACTCTTTATTTCCATGAATTCCTGCACTCCAGCTTGTTTATTTGTCTTTATAAGTCTTTGCTTTGAGCTAGAAAGATGCTTAATGTGTTTCAACGTGGTTATATTTCACACATACAAGATATTCTGTAGTTGTTTCAATTGCATGTCTTCTTACAAGGAAAAGCCCGAGGCCTCTGCATTGTGCAGCAGATTAATAGCAATTGCTTCCGAGTACTAATCCTTCCTGAGCCGTGGAGAAACGTGCGGGCTCTCCATGGCCATTGACAGGTTTTCAAGGACCAATTCTTGGCTCCTTCCTGGGGTGTCACCCGAATCAGTGGTTGAGCCAGAATGCGGGGATTCTGTTACACTAAGCTAATTTTCTGAACCTCCAGGATAGGATTGAGAAATCACAACACAACACAGCCAGAGTACAGAGTTACAAGTAGCCTTGTCTTGCTTTCAAAGCTTGTTTTACTTTTTGTGTCTGCAGCTTTTTTCTTTACCAAAGAACTAATGAAGTTGCTAACTAGTCAACCGTAAACAAGTTGGATTGGACGGACTTTTTACAGTCCTGCGACGGCCACAAATACCAGATTGTTATTTGAGATGTAACGAGAATTTCAACAAATATAACAAAATATGTATTTGAACAACACTACCATACCTTTAAAATCAAAACTAGATTCAACCAGCGCTTGCTAACCGGTTTGAATTTGACATTTATTACCAACGTGAGCTCAGCTGTTTGAGCCGGTCTGTGCTACGTAAATAGGGCTAAGATGAGAAGAGGAAACAAAGCTGCTGCTAACAAAAGGAAGAAAAGGCTCAAGGAAGACCTGTCTCTTCATTTCCCAGTTGAATTTCTGAGCAGAGACACACAATGTGAGTAAACAGGCCCTCTCAGTTGGGAATTATGAAGTTTCTGGAATACATGGCATGTTAGTGGTGTGTTGAGGATTTGGCGAGGTCAGCTATTGTGCATGTTCTCGGACTCTTTTTCATAACTCCATTGGTGCAGACCGGAGGGAAGTTCATGCATCACCTTAGGTTATAAGTCAACACTTTTGTCCCCTTGTCATCAGGGTCTTGAATTTGAAATTGACACATACAGAGCAGCAGCATGTCATCCTGTTGCCTTTGTCCTGGACAATCATTTAAGTGGGTCATGATGACAGGTAGTATTGTGTGTCGCAGGTGTTGAAAACTGTGACATAGTTACAGTTACAATGCACATGTCAAGACTTAGATCCAAGTCCTTTACTGCCATGTGATTCCTTCTTTTCTTAATTAGAAATGAATAACAGGAGTAAGTTTTATGTCTAATAAAAATATGGGCACAGTAAATAAACTTGATCAGACATGTTTGTTTTAACGATTTTAGTAACAAAATGTAGGCCGCTATATGACATAACATCGAGGGTATTATGTTTAAGGTAAGGACATACCAGTGCCAATTACATCATGTAGATGGACGTGATAATGTACAGCTAGCGGGTCATTGTTGTGAAATAAACCCCTTCATGAAAAAAAAGATAGTTATCTATTTGCAGGGAGTATCATTACTGTATATGTAAAATACACTGTCAACTGTGTTAAAGGCACAGTGTGTAGGATTTGGCGGCATCTCGTGGTGTGGTTGCAGATTATAACCAACTGAGTACCCCTCTGCTCACTCATCCATTTCAAAGACTGCGGTAATGTGAGCCAACACATTTTCATCCCAACTCGCCACATACCCCCGCTTGGTGTCACTTTATTTTTGGCATCAAAACCTCTATAGTTAGGTTTAGGAAAGAACTACATGGTTGGGCTTAAAACTACTATGTTTGTACAGTGAAAATCAAACTGGATGTTGTGAACACGAATGAACAGCTGATTGTAACGTAACACATTGAAGAAAGCCTTGCGTTTGCAGCAGTTTCACAAGCATGTTGGAGAACTACAGTGGCCTTCATGCAACGTAAAAACACAAAAAGACTCTCTCTAGAGCCAGTGTTTGGTTTGTCTGTACTGGGCTACTGTAGAAACATGGCGGGGCAATTTGGCGGACTCCGTGAAATGGACCCGCTCCCTCTGTAGATATGAAGGGTTCATTTTAAAGGTGATGGTTTGCCATCGGACAGTTTGGGGCTGTTGCCTTTAGTCTGCCCGTATCAGAGGTTTTTCAGCTGATTCGGCACGTTGAATTGGCAGTGGAACCCATCAGTGACAGAAATCACTCTGATTGGTTGTTCAGCTTAAACAAATCAGTGCACGAGAAGAGAAACAGACGTGATGAAAGCAAGCCAACGAGAACGTCCGTGCTAACTGGCCGTCGGCTGAAGTCTTTGCAGTGTGTTTAAATGCAACTTGTCGGCCGAGACACAGGCGACATGAGGTGACGCAACAGTCGGCCATCATCGCATCTGGTTCTTTGATGTTGGTTTGGTGTGTCTGGGCCTTTAGCTAATTAAAAACACAACGATTCTTAGTTTCAGGTGATTATACACTAATAAAAACATAGTTATGAATATTATATTCCATTTCTGCTAATAAATCCCCCGAAATGTTATACGCTGTTCCTTTAAATGATTAAATCCCAGCAGCGTGCATTGGGGTTTTTGCAGTGCATTAGCTCTCCCTCTCTCTCTCTCTCTGTTTCTGCCTCTTCCCAACAGTCTGCCACACGTGAGCAGACAGAGATGGAAATGAGAGAGGGAGCGGCCCAAGGACACCCTGATAACACAGAGTGGTATGCTGGATCTCTCTCTTTCTGTCTATCTCTGCCTCTTTTAGCCTCACAATGAACACAAACCAATAGAGATGCTCTCAACTAATGCAAGTACATTAGTTCATTAGCACAGCCTACTACAAAAAATATAGACGAGAAGAACAACAATATAGACTAAATGCCCAATTCTCTGTATATACAAACGCCACCCAGTGGTCAGACATGGTACACTTTGCCTCTTTGGTGGATTCTGGCAACATGATATTGAAAAGGTATGTACATACCTTTGAGGATTTATACATTTCAATATCACTGCCTTTGCCAAAAATACTGAAATCTCAGGAAGCATTTTATCAAGGACCCAGGGATCATATTAAACAGTGCATTCCTGCTGATTATATCCTCCTCACATGCAGAAAAACAGAGACATAACATTGGGATGAGAGTAATAGTAGCAATAATACATTACATTAGATGAAATGCATACAACTCCACCAGATTAATAAATCATTGTAATAAAATGTTGCTGTGACCAGAATGTCAGCATTAAAGCGTAAAGGATTCCTGACTAAAGGGAAAGTAAGATGGTACCTAGTCCTCAGCCATTTGATCAGGTAACATAAAGTGATGAAACAACAAGGTGTCATGGTGATATCTGTCTCCCTTTAAAGCAGCAGTGGGTAGAATTGGAGCAAATATGATTTTAAACAGTTATCTTTTTATAAAAACGGTCACTATATCCTGATAGTAGAGCATGAGACAGGTAATCTGAAAAAAAATAATTTGCCTCTGTGTCCTCCAGTGCTCCTAATGGCATCTGCAAGATTTCACAGACCGGAGGAAAACAACCAATCAGAGCCAAGCTGGAGCCTTGCCGTCTCTGAGCAGCTGTCAATCACTCGCAAACTCCGATCAAACTCTCAAACTAGGAGGCACTGATCAAATATAAATCAATATTCTGTTACTGTAATGCCTATTTCTACCATAAAATGTTTTCAGAAACATCTTTTAGTGTACTGTTTAGCTGTAAGATGTTGCGATAAGTAAGCCATGTTGAGATCTGTTGAGGAATTACCAAGCACCGCCCACCAACCGGAGCAAACTTTCTCATTTTACAGCTAAACAGTACACTACAAGATATTTCTGAAAACATTTGAGGCGAGAAATAGGCATTAGAGTAGCAGAATATTAATTCATATTTAATCAGCGCTGCCTAGTTTGATCGGAGTTTGCGAGTGATTGACAGCTGCCTCCATTGAATGAACAGCCAATAGGAATGCTCTCTCTCTCTGAAATGACCTGTGATTGGCCAAAATCTCCCATCACAGGCTTTTCTAAAGCCTGAAAACAGAGCCAAGAGGAGGTGCAGAAGTTTAGTTTTCTCTCAAATCACTTGAATTACAATATGCTGTAAGGTTATGAAGGTTTTTTTCCCCAATGATGCCAAAAACATTCTGCCTACTGCCGCTTTAACACCACCTACAGACTTTCTCTCCCTCCCCAGTCCCTGTTTGTAGTGACACTTCCCAGACCATGCTGCCATCCCTTTCTTGTCCACTAGTCCCCACTATTGAGTGCTCTTTCCTTCCTTCCTTCCTTCCTTCCTTCCTTACTTGCCTCCTCATTAGCCCCTTGCACACCTGATCCCCTTTCCTAGTTAGTTTTTCTTGGTGTATTTAAACCCTGGGCTTGTTTCCTCTCTCTCACTGACTGCATATCTTTACTGTCAAAATTTTCAGCTATTCCTTAATCCTGTTTCCTGTCTTACTACTAACAGTTTTTTTTTTACATCCCGTATGCCTGCCAGAAGTCTCTGCACGCTTTGATTTAGAAAACTTATTTTCAGCTCAGCCTGCTGTGTTCTGTGTCTGCTCCATTCCTCCTTCCTGTTTGCAGTTATCCAAAACTGTGACACAAGGGACGTTTTGTCAGTGCTATGAAACACACACACACACACACACACACACACACACACACACACACACACTACAGATATTAGATAGATAGGTTAGATACATTCATTAAACACTGTGCAGACACCTAACATTGCACTGAGGACATATAATTATAGGTAAGAGATGGCAAATGTAAACAACTGCTAAGTTTTTCTTCCAGAATATACTAGAGGATGTAATTATACTGGTTTTAACTCTTTTCCACAGCACATAAAGATAATATAATATATGTCTATTAACCCTCAAAACTCTTGCATACATTTATCATGAGAAAAAATAATGCAGATTGTTAATGGCCCTCTGTCTGCAAACATTACAATCAGTTAGTGGTTTGTGTATTTGCACAACATGCATACATGCTAACATAATGACCTCTTTTTATGATAAATCAAAAATCATCCAATACAATGATTCCTCTGAACAGAGCACCATAATCTAGGCAAATTTGCAAACCTTAACAACTATGCACTAGCAGCCTGCAGCCACTAGTGGTCATCCTTCTCTCATAAGTGGATTACACTCAATGATTATGTTGCCTTCAGGGACTGTCGGCTTTTAAAATTCACATGAACATTTTTTTTTCGGTATTGCTAGAGAGTAATTAATGAAGAAATTAGGAAAAAGTTATTTTAAAAAATTAAATGTAAACTCCCAAGATTTTGATTCCCTCTCTGATCAACATCTACTTGGAGAAAATAGTGTCATAGCAATAGAAGCTGCAGGATATGTCAGTGCATGTCACAGCCTAAGAGACAACGACAACCACAACAACACATAATAGATGTAACTCACACTCTGCCTTTTATTTACTCCTCTAACCCTCTACTTCATGTTTTTTTTACATTTATCCTTTGATATTGCAATATATTGTTATTAATTGTTATTCATTTGTTTGTTTGTTTTATTGACACAACAAACATGAATTACTTCTTTATTGTTTTCTTCCATTTATGTGTATGTTCTTTTTAAATATCTATATATTGCAATTTGCTTAATGTATTGTGTGTGTATATATATATATATGTGTTTTTGTTTTATTTTGTTCTTTTTTTATTTTTATTTATTATTGAATTAAAACTTTGGCAATATTGTTCACCTGACAGTCATGATCAATAAAACAAATTGAATTGAATTGAATTGAAAATTTAAATACGCGACAAGTCGTACTGTACAGTATTTCAGGGGCTCTTTCCAGATGAGATCAAAAATCCACCAACAGTGGCCACTTTTAAATCAAGACCAAACTGTTCTCAGACGCTTTTCTTAATTGATCAAATGCTGCACTTTACTGTCTTTTGATTGTTTTTATTATATCCTTTAATTTTTTTATTTTTACTTATACTTTTATATTCTTTTATATTCGTTTTTACCTTATGTACTTTGTGCTCTTTTATCCTGCTTTTATATCTGTAAAGCACTTTGAATTGCCTTTGTGTATGAAATGTGCGATATAAATAAACTTGCCTTGCCTTTAAATTCTGAGACGAGGCGTACCTGAAGGCAGCACGGTGCCTGGACGGGCCAGCATAGTGACGCTGGACTCGGACTGTGTGTGTATTGTGACACTGGTGCCTCTCAGATAAACAAACCCCTTGTTGCATGGCTCCATGGACCTTTAACAACTAACGGAAACACTCTCAGTGTTGTCAGACAGCTTCTTTTATTCCTACAAAGGATACATTGTTTCAAATGAGATGATTCCATTGATACAGTGATACAAAGTTCCCGGTTGAGTCGCTGAGAGGTGAGTTTGATACAAAGTTGCGACTAGAGAACTGAACGGTGAGCTAACAGCAGCTAACAGGAGGTGGTCTGTAGTGCTCTAGTGGTCAGGACTAGTTCCAGCTCTGATATACTACAACCTGGTAATTAAATAGAGTTAGCACCAGCTACTTTAACATACAACAGCCTGCTTTATTATGCTAGTTAATTAGCCCTTAACCGAAGTCCCCATCCTCTGTAACATGAGCCCATATATCCCAGAGCACATATGGACACCGTTAGGTTGAGCTAGTGATGGTAAACATGTCTACAGTGGTGAAAGCTAACCACGCTTTTCATGTGAAGTCCACCAGTTCACTTGTTGCATCCTCAGCTGACTGTCAGGATCCTGCTCCCTAAACATAAGCTCTATTGTTCTCATCTGTTTAAAGGTTGTTCAGCTCAGCCATCCATCTGCATGATATGGACATGTGTTCATTTTACCAGGTTTAGATAGAACAATTAAAAAATGTCAGGTATAAATACAGTCATAATTTGCTTGGTAAAGCATCTAGAATGAACCATTTTGTGTATCTATAGTAAACAAACTATCAAATGTATGTATTGGTTGTACTTGACGTAGCCTGTTATCAGTATCATTGGTGTATTCATTGTGCTTGCTTTACTTATGCTCTTCTAAACCTCTTTTTTCTGAATCCTCCCACTGATAGAGATGACAAATCATCACCTGCTTTCACCTAGGGATGCACCGATACTGGATCTGATATTGGGCCGATACTGACTCAAATAGCTGAATCGGATATCGGGACAATGGGACCAATCCAATAAATTTATATACTATATACATTATATACTGGAATTTTATTCCTGTTTAAATTTTGACCAGTTTGTTCCTGCATTAAAAAGGTTAACACCTGAATTTTAATTCCGGTTAATTTTCAAGATTTCTTATGCCAAGTTGATAGTTTGTTATTTTAATAATAAATAACAATTTAGTAAATTTATATCAATGTATTTATTTGTTACATTTTGTTTTACAAAGTTAGGAAAGCGATGTTTAAGTCGAGACTGGTGTTGTCTTACACATAACAGAATGATCCCAGTCACTTCCACACAGTGAAGCATACAGCTGATTAATTACTGGTATCAGATTGGTACTCGGTATCGGCCGATGCCCAAAACCCAGGTGTCGCTATCAGTATCGGTACTGAAAAAGTCGGATCGGTGTATCCCTAGCTTCACCATGCTGGAAACATTGCATTTCATGTTACTACCTTCATCTAAATCATTTCAAAATAACTGACCATTTCTCCAATTCTCTCTCACCCTCCACTGTCTCATCTTCCCAGTGACCTGGTGTGATATTTGCATGCTGCATGTCTGATAACCTCCCATCACCTCACCTGCACTTCCTCTCAGTTCTGATGCATGGCCCCTCTTTAGAAATGTCTCGCCGTTCCTTGCATGTTGTGCTGTGAAAGTGGCATAATGAGGGAAGACGGGGATAACCCTCTGGCACTGTCATCCAAGAAACCATGCCGGGGCCAGACGGACTGTGGACAAGAGCTAGAGAGGCTGCGGGCTGATTGGGACACAGAGAAGAAGCGAACCCAGCGGGCCCACGGACACCTCTCTGTGGAGCTTAGGCACCTGCGGGAGGAAGCAGAGAGGGAACAGCAGAAGGCTGTGAGGGAGCTGGCGGCCAGGCGAGGGTGCCAAAAGGACACTCACAGATACCAGCGTCTGCTAGCTAAGGAGGGGAACATTAAAGATGGTGGACGATACACAGAAGTTGAGTCCAAAGAGAAAAAGGCTTTTTGTTTGTGCAGTGGAGAAACGTATAAAAAGCTGGAGCAGTTGCTGCTGACGCTGTATGAGAAGATAAATGGTGAGCAGGCAGTCTATAAATTGCATCACAGGGAGGAATTGGAGCTAGAAAAAGCCATCTTCCTCTGCCACCTGCTAGAGGCCCATGGGAGACTTTTGCAGGGGAGGCCGAGAGCAGGACACCCCAGCTACATTTTTAACACAAGAAAACCAACTCAGAAAAACGGCAGTAATTCCTGTCAGACAAATCCTCCTCTAACCTCCTCCAGGGCCTTGCCACAGAGATCCCAGACTGCCTCCCACTCACTGAGGAAGAAAACTAAACAACATCAGAGAGAGCAGCCTTTAGGGAGGGCCGTCCGTGCAGCTGACCTCTGCACCGCCGCTGCAGTCGTGGACACCTGTCAGAGCGACTCTCTGAAAATTTGTCACCCTCACGACGCTCCCCATGCAGGCTGGAACGACCAGCCCCCCTACTGCGCCGAGTCCTCTGGGTCAGACAAGTCATCGCCCTCCAAATGCATGGACAGAAACATGGAGGTAAGCTATTTAATTTTTCCAACTTCCACACATGGTTGCTAAATTAAGTGAGTAAGTAAAGTATTGCTCTTTTCCTTTAACTCAAAAGCTGTAGTTGTGTACATACAGTATGTTGTAGCAGTATTGGAATATAGAAGTGTATTACACTTTTCTTTGGTGGCCTTGCTTCATACTCATACGGACTAAGAAGCCCCTTAAGGGTTTTTGGCAATAACATTGTTTTGACTGTATTTTTTTGTAAACAATCCTGTGCATTTTTAATGAGATCATAATTTTAAAGAGGACCCATTATGCTTTTATGCTTTTACCCTTTCCTTTAGTGTGTTCTATAGTTTTTTTGTGCATGTAAAAGGTCTGCAAAGTCCATGCCAAAGGTAGTTAATCTCCCCCACACAAACACTGCTCCTGAACTGCCTGAAACACCTTGCTTGAAATCCCACCTTTTATTCTGTAACGTGGTGATGTCACCAAGTAACATATTTGCATAATATCTGCCTAGCGGCTGGTTTGGCACGCCCCCAAACAAAGCTTGTTGGAGCAGAGCTGGCATTTTGTAGGGCTGGCCCTCTGTGGGCCAGCCCTACAAAGGCAAAAGTCTGTCACTGAGAGACTGACTGAGTGATGAAGTTACACGATTGGCCATAGTGTTTCCTGTTTGAAACGGCAAGCAGAAAACTAAGGACCAATCACGTCGTTCCACGATAGGATACGTCACCGCTTGAACGGCCAGCTGACTGGAGCTGCACGTCCTCTAGTGTCCTCGCTGGACCTGGTGGACATGTACCGCTGGATTTAACATTACAGACATGACCACTAACTATTTGTATCACAATTTAGCCACAAATTCACAGACTGACCGTACACGGTCCAGACATATACTTGGTTTTGGCCAAGTCTTGTTTGAACATTAAAGCATGTAAGTATAACAGGTCATCTTTAAGTAAGATGAATATGTCAAATTTCATGTAATTTATGCACATATTTTATATATAAAATATAGATATAGACCTAGAGTTATGGTTGTCTAAACATAAGCTGATCATTGCAGTAATCGTACCGGAAGGTGACATCACAGAAGCTGAACAGCTAACTAACACCATGACCATCAAATCAAAACCTATATATTAGTATTGACATAGCACGCACAGCACAGGCTGCATCACAGAACATAGTAATGTAAACCATATTCATTACAAATCAATGACCACTTTTCATCAATAGGTCTTTATGCTAATGGGGGGAAAGCCTGTACCAGGAGTCGTTATGAGTCCACGTTATATACAAAACAGCTGAGACAGAAACCATTCAGGCTATCATAGACAACTCTCTGTCTTCTTGTCAGTAGTTTTTGCATATCAAGTAGCCTCAATCATGTGAAGACGCAGTGTGACTGTCAAATATTTCCCTTCTATTTGAAGCAAGCTAAGCGTGTTGTCTCATCCTCAGGGTCCACTATTCTGTAAAGGCAGCAAGTGGTGCATAGAGTTTATTTTACTTTTTGTAGCAATTAGACATCACTCTAGTACACCATAACAGAGAACCAAACACTAGCTAATGTTGCAGCCTTTTTAGATATAAAATAAAATAAAATATTGAATGTGACCGGTGGTGTGGTATGGTATGTAATTGTGCAGGATGTGAGCAGAGAGGAGGGGTTAACACATGTGGGTGGATCTGTTTATGCCTCTTGTTGGAGTGGCAGAAGTGGGTCAGCGTGCTTCCGTCTCTTAAATTTTGGATTCAAGTTTTTATAGAGAGGAAATTGAATAATTAATCAAAGCTCCCGACTGTGTCCAAACAGCGGTGCCGGAGCCTCATATTTCTTGCATGGTCCCGCTGAGGCATCACCCTTGTTATCGCAGCTACTGCCGTCAGGGCCAAGTCAATATTTTAAAGGTGTGCAAATGGGAATCCCCTTTAAAACAAGGATGAACGCATGCCTGTTTCTGTTATTCATGTCAGTTTTGAATTGTCTTTTAAAAGTGTGTAAAATATACTGTTATTCACGGTAGTATATGTTTGTAACACAAACATGCAAACCTTTTCATTCCAGTCTGCCACCTTTTTGCATTCTTTTTATTTTCTATATAGCCTGTCTTTGCTATAAAGTGTTTGTTTTTAAGGATAAATGTGAGTGTGAGATTTTTTAGTATATCTGAAACCTTAGTATGAAAAAAGTACAAATTGGATACTATTTTGGGTGAAATATTACAGTATGCAATCACTGAACACTACAGTGCAATGCAGTAGTAATGACAACAATGGCAGACAGCTCCGTAACATCAATAACGCTTCAATGTTAGTGCAAGTATAAGATTCTTCTTTTAAAATGATTTTAGACTTCATGATTCTCACAAGTCATCGTTTGGTCACATTAATTTGGTACGGGTTACCATGGTTACGCCGATAACGATTGTTTGTAAAACGTCCTATCGGCGCCGATTAAACGGCCGAACCGATTAATCAGTCTGCCTCTAGTGCATAGTATGTGATGCCAGACGCAGCCTTTGTGATTTCTTTAAGTTCTATTTGATAAAATGCTAACTTGCTTAAATCTGAAAGAATTTTCCAAAAGGAAACCAAATAAAGTTGGGATAAAACAAAGCAAAGCAAGTATTTATATTCTGTGATGTGATTCAACACAGCAGATAATAAACAAAGAAATGATGAATGGCTTCAGTGCATCAGGATTTCTTTGTGATTGCAATCTGCTGTTGGGTCTGATAGATGTGGTTATACTGTAACTAACAGCTATTGAAAGATTTCTGTTTAGCTTTTTTGCTGAATTTCATGAGTTTATGTGAGATGTATTCATCCGGCAGCAGGTCTCATAAGACTCTCATGACATGCAAACAGGGAGACTTTGTCAAAATATGTCAGTGTGATGATGGGATGCCAATACCACTGAGCTGTGATGGACCTGGCTGCAGCTCATTTCTGTGCAGAGCACATGCTGTTTGACATGCGTTAGGTTGTGCTGACTGGATGCTTTTCTTTGTTCACTGAGATTTCTTTTATGTTTACTGTATGTCTGCTGCGTACGACATGGGATAAGTCCACGTGTTGGTGGCTGTGATCATGTGTGCAACCGTAATCACACATATTTAGTTCTATGTTGGTTGTTTACCTGTCAGCTCTGTTCCCAATCAGGGTACTTTATCAAAGGAGCTGAAGCAGAATAGAAACAGTGGAGTTCACGTCAGCAGGGTTGGTTTCAGGCTAGGCCATGGTCTTGTGAGCACACTGTAATTAATAAGGGAATAGACTGAAGCCGTGAAATGCAGCGTTAGGGAAAAGTAAGAAGCTCATTTCCGTGGTGGGTGTGAACTGTCTGGGCTATTCATTTTTTAACATTTCTGTCTATGAAAATCAACCCCTTTTCCTTATGTTACTGTACATACTGTACGTGCGTATCAGTACATTTAAATGGGGGTGACAGACAGTTAATGGAAAATGGATATCACTTTCTTTCTGAGAGTGAGCCATTGTAAACAATCTTAGTGTTGACAACACTGGCAGTGTGCCAGAAAAATGCCAGTTGAAAAAAAATTGAGGCAAAATGTCTATATTTAACTTTGCTGCACCCAGCTGTGGGTTTTCTAACAGTGACCTTTAAAGGGACAGAAGCTAGGCTGAGCCCTTTTATCAAAGCAGCCACACTCTAAAGTTTCAGTGAGCTTTGTGTCTGCAACACAGCAGCCACAAAGTGTTCAAGTACATTTTGACCTGCTGGAGAGGAGTTGAGAATAGGCTGGAAAAGAAAAAGGGTGTTTAGAGTGATACCTGACATGAATGTGTAACTACATTTTACTTATTGTGACATATACTAACCTAATCTTAGATTGTGCTATATGTAATGTCATATTTCGACTGTGCTTTAGCTATATGCAACGTATCCTCATACAACGGTTCGTATGATATCTTACAAAAATGTATTCACTCATTTTTTGTGTGTTTTCCCACGAATGTCCAGCAACGTGTCAATTTCAACTTGTTACATTCATACAGTCTTTTCAAAATAAACTTCCGTCTTCACAGGAAACAACTTGGTTGTTTACGCAGAAGTTTAGGCAACAAAACTGCTTAGTTAGGTTTAGGAAAAAATGTACTATTCTGTATACATGCCTGCTGTAAAATAAGCAACTGCCACATTGATATTGGGACCTTAAAGTGGTTTACCCAGATAGAAGTGTGAGGCTTTGTGCTTTTTAAATAATGTATAGTTTGTCAACGCGGGGCGAGGATTTAAACAGATGCGTCCCAAATAACATAACAAACCCCCCTCCCAGCCCGTGTTCAGGCCGCTGCTTGTAAAGGCAGTTTATTAAGCTGCTTTGCTCATTTAATAGACAATTAGGTGGATGGCCTGATAGTACCTCCTATAGTGGAGGGGAGGGTAAATGTCAAGTTAATTTGTGAACTGGCATTGAGTTGTGGCAGCGTTTTTCTTTTGTGGCATTAGACCTCCTGCTTTATATGTTTTTTTAATGTCTGTGTCCGAGGCTAAATCACTAACACGAGTAGCATTCAGTACCTTGTAGACATCTTATTTGTTTCTCGAGGGCACAACTGCAATAAAACATCAGAATCAGTCTGGACTGGACACACTTGTCCCCCTGTCTGCTTCCTGCAGCCTCCCTGTGTTGCAGTGTGTACTGCCTATTGATTGTTCAAGAGGCAGCCAACATCATTCCAGCGTCATCTCCATGGAAACGAGCAGTGGTCGCGGTAATGATTGGGCCCCGTCTCAGAGCCTGCCTTTTTGTGATAGGAGGATGGAAGCAGTCCTCCCCACCCCCTCCTCTCAGCGACACTCGCCGTCTTATACACACACAGACACACACACACACACACATTTTTCCCTTCGTCCTCTTTCTTCACCTTTATGGCGCTGTAACGGAGATGGGATTAAGCAGCCTGTCGAGTCTTATTGCATCTGGATGAAATGCTTTTTTGACACGGCGGCATCAATGAGGACAGACTCACAGCTGAAGAGTCAACATGCCACCCTCATCTCCGCCGTACTGATAGGACGGGGACCGGAGCAGAGACCTGTTAGTTAGATCGTTCTCTTGTTTTATTTCTCTCCATCACACGTCTCTTCTTGTTTGATATTTTGGTTGGGCCTCCATGCGCTGTTTCAGCGTCACGTAGCGGACTGGTGTGTCTTTTCCCTTTTTCTGGACAAGTACTTATGACAATCCCCCGTCAGACGACACAGCGGTAAGGCATGAAGAAACAGGCTATGTCATTGCAGTGAGCAGGACTCTGAATGCTATGCTGGGATGAATACTAACCACAGAATGCTCAAGAATGCTACCAAGACGATGACATTCATTGAATTGCCTTCACCAGTCAAGGCCAAAAATATGTAAGATCCCTTTGGAGACGATTGTCCTCATTTTGGAAAACGTCACAGCGCAGAGAGGAAGGAGGTACTTTCCAACTCCTGATTTATCTGCAACTGGTTTCGTCTTGGCTATGGCACATAGACTCTTACTCAAACAGATTTGAGGCAAAGAACTTCACTAGTGTCGTTTTTGTCAGCTTAAACTCTTACTGACAACCATGTCAATACCAGTCCTTTGCCTGGTTTCAGACGCTTCACCTTAGCTGTGAAAACCCCCCACTCCTGCTTATGAACTGCTGTGAGGACAGTGACATCTTTACCTTTTTGAAGTCAACCTGCCACAGCTGATCCGTGTAATTCTCCTCCAGCAAATGAAAGTCCTGCGATGGCTCGGTCTTGGCCGGGCACCTCGTTTAGTCCCGTTGATCCAACCCGCGCTGTTTGACTTTGACAGAGAGTGATGTATGACCTGTGTACCCGGCCTGAGCTGCCCGAGCCTGCACCGGCACACACAGAGATGGAGAGCCGCGAGGTGGCCGAAGCTCTCGGGCGACAGCAGCAGGAGCTGAGGGGGTCGGAAGAACAGGACGATAATAAGCAACAGGGGCTCTCGGACAAGGCAGTCCCAACTCCGGCTAATATCACTTCAACATCACTGTTAGGGAAA
This sequence comes from Sebastiscus albofasciatus, assembly GCA_916701655.1. Lineage (NCBI taxonomy): Eukaryota > Metazoa > Chordata > Actinopteri > Perciformes > Sebastidae > Sebastiscus > Sebastiscus albofasciatus. The sequence goes on from CAKAOI010047244.1 coordinate 27,728, forward strand.
CGGCACCACTCACTTTATGCAAACCTCAATGGTTTTGAAGTGGAAGGCACGCGCAAGGTGAGTGTGGAACATTTGTTGAGTCTTCCATCCTTGATGGTTGACATCAAAATCTTTTGGGGCCTGGAGACTTGAAAGAGGCGTCCCACTAATATTAGAGAGTAGCAGACATATTGTAGTGTGTTATATATATATCTTACAAAAAGTTATTCCTAATTTTTTGTGCGTTTTCCTACGAATGTCCAGCAACACGTGACGATTGTCGAGGAACTCGTGTCAATTTCCTCTCATTACATGCATACAAAATAAACTTCCGTCTTCACAGGAAACTACTTGATTAGGTTTAGGAAAAGATCGACTTGTTTAGGCTTAGGAAAAGATCGACTTGATTAGGTTTAGGCAACAAAACTACTTAGTTAGTTTTAGGAAAAGATTGTGGTTTGGGTCAAAATCACTCCAGAAGTGGTGTAACTAATATTTGGAAGTTATGTGACAAATAAATCAACGTTAACTTCTGGTTTCACATGGGACACGACCAGCGGTCTCATGGGTGAAAGTCTGGTGTTTTTTGACCCACCCATCCACCCGGACCTCCTTCCTACGTGGTGTTTGTCGCTCTGTATTCTTCCTGGTTCACAATTACGTGGATTACATATGAATTCTTTTTATGGGCTATATACGGTGTAAATTCAGTGCATTACTTTTCGTAGGTATAACTACAAACAATGTATGAGAACAGCCTGTATAGGATCAACAGTCAAAAACAAAACAAAACATGTTGATGGCAGTTTTCAACCCATTACTCAAACTCTGGTTGTGGTTTTTACATTGCAGACTATAATATATTGTCTGGTTGAAATATATAAAACTGATGAATCTTAAAGTTACAGCATTATACAGAGTAAGTTTTACTCTGTCACATGTTAGAACAGCTAGTTGGATTATCATTTGTGTTGGATTACAGTGATGTTACACTGAATTTGTGTGTGTAGCACATTTTCTTGACACCTAATCTGGTACAGCGCTGTAGCTGCTGTAATAGTAACAGAGAGCTGGCACGTATTATGCTGACCGATTGCGACCTTGACCGAAATTTCACACCTCTGCATATCCTGTTAGCACAGAAGATCCACCTAATGCTAGCCAATTGAAAATCAATAGGAAACCCATCAGATTTCCATCTATCAGATGGATGCTAGTATAGCCAATACCATGAGAGACATCATTGTAAGGAACCATCTGAATGACTTACATTACGCCAGCCAACTAACAAAAAAAATATTTTTAATGTACCAGTGACAAATTAAAAAGTCCAGTATATTTTTGTAACATCTGGAATAATTGGTTTTGATTGGTTTAGCTTGTCTAAACACAGTTATTAGGTAGAGTATAGGTATAGATGTAGTATTGGGTTGCAGATAGTGCCTTGTTGGATAAACCAGGCAGTTCTCCATCATAAAGTGTGAAGAGCAACACAATAAGTAGTATGTGATTTTCCACACTGTCATTTCATTGTATTATGTTATGATTATTCTCATCTGAATTTGGGGTTACTGTAGCTATTAGAATTATACTTGATTGGAAAGTAATGCCAGCTAATCGTTCCGCATTTTCCTGACATATTTTCCGACTACAGTGTTTTCTATCACCAATTCTTTCATCAAACCTCAGTCCTTTTTTTTCCTTTGTTCGATGGATTGAATGTATCCTTGGTCGAGTTTCATCATTTAACCAAGGTAGCAATCTGTGTGCAACATTGTCTGTTGTCTCCCCAACCCCCACCACTTCATTACCCAATCACCACAACCACAGCGTAGTAAAAAAACCCTAATGAACTGTCAACACAACACGGGAGAAGATCCGTGGCCACAGAGGCTGAATGAGAGCATCAAATGATGCTTTGGAAATGATTATTTGGCCATTTCAGACCAGCGGGGGGTTGGCAGGGGGCTGTCACTCTCAGATTATTGTTCGTAATTACGCCATTATTTTCAGCGGGGGTACCTTGGTCGTCCTTTTGTTTTCTTATCACCAGTTCCACCCATAATTGATGACTGTGTGTGGGATTAGTGTATGTGTGTTCGTACGGCAGGAGGCATTTTTTTTTGTGAGAATATAATGAATCCCTGTAGACCTCAGAGAGTAAAACCTTGATGTAAGAGGCAGAGCAGGTATTGTACAGCAGAAGGTAAGGGGGGAGAAACTGTAGCTGGAAAATGGCACATGTTCAGCAACCCCCCATATGAATTGGTTGGGCTATAAATGGAGTATATATAGAAAGACGGCTGGTTTTAGTAGGTTGATGTTAATCATCAGATCTCCATGATCCAGTGTGGCTGAAAAGTTAGTCCATACATTTTATTACACATAAAGCTCTCCACTATTTTTCTGGGGGGGTTTTTTTGTAAATTTACGACTTCATAATCTCACTAATTTGTATGTTTTTTTTCTCGTAAATTTGCCACTTTAATCTCAGAGAATATACAAGATTTTTTCTACTGAATGTATGGCTTCATAATCTCGCAAATTTCTGAGTTTTTTTCTCAGAAATTTGCCACTTTATTCTCAGATAATATCCACTTTTTTCTATAAATTTATGACTTCATAATCTTGCACATTTCTGAGTTTTTTTCTTGTAAAATTGCCACTTTAATCTCAAAGAATAGCCAAGTTTTTTTCACGGAAATTTACAACTTTAATCCCAGAAATTGATTGAGTGAGTTATTACCTCCGTCCCCCGGCTCCATCATTTTTTTTGTTTTTACCTACAAAGGCCCTAGTATGCCGCCATACTGATACTTATTCATTCAGACAACTTTCTTTTCCTGTGGCTGATGTCTTTTATGACAGGATGATGTTGCATCTGTCATCTATAACCATTATAGAAAACCTATAATAGTCTGTGAGCGCAAATTACCCAAATCAGTTGTCAGTCATTCTACTTTATGGAAGGAAGAAGTGTGGTTCCTCTGAGGGCTAATGAACATGTTGACTGTGTGGTCTTCTGTCTCCCAACTCCTAAACACCTGTCTGGGTACCATATGGCTGCCTCTCTAATGATTGATGGGTTTACACACTCTGAGTTCCAAATGGAGCTACAAAGAGGTGATGTAAAAACAAAACCCTGTTTCTCCTCAATAACTCCCCTGAAGACAGTTACTTTTTCTTGTGTGACCCTTTACTCAGCTGTGATCCCTCCATGTGATTGTGAAGCTGAGGCCAGGTCCTTTGAAAGTGGTCTTTAAAATTGTTAGTTTTTATTCACAACCCAACAGTGGTGATACCAAAGATGTATGTACTTTCTCTACAGTGGCCAGAAATCTGGTACCTTTGCCACACACAGTTTTACTCCAGCCGCTGCCCAATCGGTCGCTGTAAACATTTATTCTGGAGTCCTTGGGAACACCATGTTTGACTGTTTGCCTTTGAAGGATGTGCTGAAGCTACTCTTTGTTTATATTTGTGGTGCCTCTGTTCACCTTTACTCCGGTAATCCAGTCAGCGGGGGCATTTTCTTGCCTTGTACCCAAACGTAAGTGTGCTTGTCACTCAATCTGGCGTCAGCTGTGGGTTTATAACCTGTAAATATAGGCTTTGTTACCTTGTCAACACGTCACTTACCCAGCTGTGGGTATAATGACATAACTAGCGCTCAGCAAAAATCCCGGAGAGCTATTTCGCCCTACTCCAAGCAGCTCTATAACTAGTGCAGTCAGATTTCTCAGATACAAAAGGCAGTATTGAAAGTCAGTGTTGGTACTGATCTATAGCTAAATGCAGATGGTTGAGTGTTAGACTGTGATGCCAGCCCTACAGGTCACCGCCGACCTAGTTTGTACCTGTGGGAGAACTGAAAGTGGAGCGGTGTGTCTGTATAGAAGACCTGATTTTACCATTGCGTTGCCTGTAATCCTCTGAAATGAATCACAAATCTCAAAGAGGATAGAGTCATGCCATTTTGGATGAGTACTTGAATTGTGAGTCATCCTCTTATTGTTCTTATCCACTGTGTTAAACGGACACGTATAAGGTTGATTTAAAGGGTTGATTTAAAAATTGACTTTTTTTTTTAATGGATCTTCTAAATCAATATGCTTTAATGGAATAGCAATGCTAAGTAGCAACCTAAATTGTGCACAGTATTAAATTAGTAGTGATGATGAGAGATGTGGCTCAGACGTAGGGCAGGTCGTCCACCAATCGGAAGGTCGACGGTTCAGTACTGAGCAGCTATTGAATAATAATAATAATATATATTTTTTAATCACGCTGGTATCGGATCGGTACTTGGTTTTGTCCCACCAGCAGCCCGAAGCCAAATAAACCCAAATATATTCTGCAGCATACCTCACAATGGAGGAGTTGCCACCAGAATGATTCAATTATCAGAATAGTTCAACTAATTGATTAACTAACTACAGTAAGGTCAATGTATTTTTTATTTTTTTTTTTACAATAATTAATTTAACAAACCAGATAAGATTAGCATCTGTGTAAGATTTATTCCTGTTGCAGATTCTATAGGCTCCTTTTTACCACATGGTCCTATGTGTGTGTGTGTGTGTGTGTGTGTTCACATGTGAGTGTGTTTCATTGGCCAGCCATGTTATGACTTGTGAATAATTGATGGAGTGAATCTCTGGAGTATTGGTCTCTCACTATCTCAGCCCAAACATCGCTGTCTGTCTGCTGTCTGTCTGGCTGCAGACTCTCTCTACGGAACAAGGGTCAGACATTATGCTCACTGTCACTCTCACTCACAGCTGAGAAGCCAGGACTGTGGGGTTTCACTTCTACATCATACACACGTCTCTGTATGTGGGATATAGAATAGAATAGAATATATCCTGTTGAACAGTAGGCATTAACTCAACACAGTACTGCAGCTGATGCACAGATTTGCCGTGACAAAGATTGAAAACTGAGAAAGGCTTCAAAGCTTTTTCAAATCACTGTTGAAAATGGAAAATGGAAATGTATGCCTCATTCAAACACCATGATTTTTTTCAGTATTGGAAATCCCCTTTGCCACTGCAGACTGCAGAACACCTGAGAACATCTTTCACGTCTTTAACATGGCAGGAGCCAGACAGTACATATATCATAGTCCTTATTATGAACAACTCAAACCTAGCTTCTATTATCTGTCCGTTTCCATCCCATTCTGAACCAAGTGAGTACCATTAAAGTGACAATTTATTATTTACCATTTTCCTGTCACTGCCGTTACTTCCTGCTTAAACTTTCATAAACCTAAATTATAGGGCTTGGATGATACTCCTGATCCGATACTATCATGATACTTGGGTGCTGAATCGATATGTATTGCGATTTCTAAGTATTGTAATCCAATATTAAGATTTATTGCGGTTTTTGTTAACTTTTTAAACACTAGACACGAGACCATGGGGAAAAGTTGAATCATACATTTCTAGGGACTTTTGAAATATCTAAATTGACACAGTAAAAATGTTTGATCAGAGATGTCCTGAAGTCAAATACATCAGTCATTGTCAGGCATTATTTATAAAAAAAAATTCCAGCAACCCAAAATTAATAAAAGAATAAAGACATTTCCCTCACAAATTAATGGTATTTTCTTTTTTAATTTATGAGGGACATGTAATAATTTATTTCCATGTATTTTGTATATCAGTTCCCTTTGTTAACACCTTATTTTGAAAACCAGACATAGTCACACGTGTATACTTCCGCTAACTTCGCCAAGTCCGTCTCTAGCTCTCCCATCAGCTCCGTTCTCTTTATCCATCCATGGTCAGCTCCATCGGGGCCGTTTGAATGCATTTAACATAAATGTCAGTATATGGGTGCTCTACAGTTGTAGCGTCTGCCGATTTGATCGCGGAGACGAGAGTGAAGGCCGGCTTGACCGCACGATACCGCAATACGATAACGTTTCCTGTCCATGACAGAGTTAGCATGCAGCTTTAGCCGTGATGTCTAGCTCTGCTTTTCCTGCAATGTGTGAAACCCAAAGTGTTTCATACTTTACCGTATGTGTAGTGTTTACCACGCTGGATTTAAAATGTGAGGGTGCAGGTCATAGTCATGCAGACCTTCCGCCGTTTTCTGCTTTTTAGTTTTGGCTCGCTTCTGTTCATTTTGGTGATGGATACAGAGCGGATACAATGTCACGTTACTCGGACTACAACAATAAAAGCAAATTTCTTCTACCTCTACATAGATTCAAATGAAGCAAATACATTGATTCTGGCATTAAAAAATCAATTTTGAAATTGTAAAGAAAATCGTGATACATAGGTGAATACATTTTTTCCCCACCCCTACTAAAATGGCACACAAGAAATATAAATAGTTTGTGTTACAACTCAGCTGTAATCAGCTGTTTTTGCACCTACAGTGTTTGGCTTTAGCTCAGACATCACACACACAGCGTGTCTGGCTCTCCCGCCTCACGTTTACATTCACCAGCCTGCATCCAGACAGCTATATATTTGGCGTCCTCCAAGGGCTCTCTGCCGTCTGTGACATTTCTGCGTAATTTGGTCGGGCCCCACAAACTGCTGACGCGATTAAACCCGTGATTACCTGTGTTCCCCCTCACAATGGGAGGTGCTTTTTGCCTGGAGGAGGAAAGGGAGACTCATTTTGTTGACCTACTGAATGTCAAGAAAGGTCACTTAGTTCTTTCATTACTGGAGTGCCTCTGCCAGATGTGCATTTATTGGATGTGACTTGTAAAGGCTTGTTGTGGAACACTGTAATAGTGTCTAGACATTTGAATGGTGCAACATTGCGGTCAGAGGCGTATTGACTGTCTTGACCCTCTGTTGTGTTTTATTAATAGCTCTGTCATCTGGAAACTAACTTTCAAGCCTGGTGTGTCCCATGTTCTTCTGAATCTATCTGTAAAGCAAGGAATCTTTGTTTGTCTGTATGTCCTTTGCATATTTCAAGAACCGCTCATCATTGACTTCACACTTGGCGGGTGTATTGCTGGGGACCCCAGAAAGTGCAGTGTCAATTTGACCAGATGGTGGCGCTGTAACAATGAACTTTACATTTTGGCTGTAACTTATGAACCGTAACACTCAGAAACAAAATTCTTTTTGATTTTACACCATTTTGAATTGTGTCCAAATCAGATTTTTTGCTAATACTCCTATAAATCTTGAGCAATCGTCACCAAATTTGGTACAGAACATCTCTGGACCAAGCCGGAAAAAGTTACATTTTTAATGTTCAATACAGTTTTACTATAGCTGGTCCTTTAAGTAACCTCAAATGCTGTGGACAGGGCTTATATTAAAAAAATTTCATATCTGCTGAACGCTTTGTGCTATTGCAACCACATTTGGCGGACACGTGTAGATGTGATGTTTGAGTGACCATGATAAATTTGGTGCAGTTTGGCCAATAGGTGGCGCTGTAGCAGCATCATACATCATCGTCTGTCTGTCTGTGTGTGTATGTATGTATGACTGTCCTTCGCATATCATGAGAACAGTTCATCCAATCAACTTCACACTTGGCGGATGCAAGCATCCACAACACTGCAAGCATGCCAAGCAGTCGGACCGTTCCAGACAGGCGCTGCACTAGTATGTTCAAATATACAGTCTTATGGCTAAGCCTACTTTTAGATCATATCACATCATCTAAATAGAGAGATATGTGTTTTTAAGGTCAACCTTTTTCCTTTGTTTTGATCGTTGCCTTTAAAAGATATGCCACTTAATGTAATGTATTGAAGAGTACTGCAGTTTAAAGATAGCGTTAGTGTCAAGGACTGTCCAATCAATATATTGGAACATCGCCAACAGAGAGAACAAATTCTCAAACCCATCAACAAGCTGTGAACTCTTGAGTAGGTCGACCATTTAGAGAATTAAATGTCTGAACACAAGTATGATAGTGATCAGTCATTTAGTGTAATATTACATTAGAATAAGTATGTACTGTATTGGCACAGTACTGGTGATACAGGAATGGGAAAGCCCAGTGTTCACTCTTTACTGGAAACATCCGGAGGGGAATTTTCCAGCTCTTTATCAGTGAGCTTGTGGTGACGAGATGCTGGCTGGGGAAAACTGCGTCGATGACAGTGACAGAGTATGAGGAGTGATTTTTGGCAACATCAAGAATAGTGACGTACGTTGTCCTTGCGGGGCTGGTTGGACACATTCTTCCAATTAATTTTATGCACTTCCATTTCTGGCTGAGTGTATTAGCTTATGGAGGTAGAGTCCAATCTGTGGGATGAAATTGGCTGAATGGTGTGCCCATATTTGTCATTTGCTCACTTTTGATTGTTTTTATCAAAGCTGCAGTTAACAAAGGCAGTTTAGCCTCTGTCACATCACTGTTAATCCACCACACAGACGCTGCCAGAAATACTTAAATGTCAACGTTAGTGTCTCTTTAATATTGATTTTCTACACATCATGTCATGCTGACAGAGTAGCAAAGGAACCAACATAAATTTCAAACTGTGTGTTTTGATAGAAATATAATCAATATGTGAGTCAATGTTTAATTTAATATTACATTGTAGGGTTTAAGCAAAGCAGAATGGTGTATAGAAGTTTGAGTAAAACCAATTATTGCCTCTTTTCCCTATTATGATGTCTGTGGTTTTAAAGGAGCAGTGTTTACGATCTGGTGGCATCTAGCGGTGAGGTTGCAGATTGCAACCAACTGAAACTTCTCCTGTGTGCCGAGCATGTAGGGGAACTATGGCATGAAAACGCGAATAGCCCTGTCTAGAGCCAGTGTTTGGTTTGTCCGTTCTGGGCTACTGTAGAAACATGGCGGCCGACTCTGTGAAGAGGACCCGCTTGCTATGTAGCTATAAATGGCTCATTCTACGGTGACGAAAACATAATTCTTATTTTCAAGTCTTTATACACTAATGAAAACATACTTATTAGGGCTGTCAGCGTTAATGCAAATTCGTTTCAACTCTACTCATTTCTTTAACGCAACTTTTTTTTTAGGTTGTAGCGGGTTCAGTTTTAAAGCTAGAGTGAAGATACTGGTATCATATGAAACCTGCTACTGGTACCAACCATGTCATACTAGCTTGTTGCAAAAGAGGCTAAATAACGCTCCAAACTTATACTAAATTTCGGCGAGGAAAAACTGGCATGGCCTTTTTCAAAGGGGTCCCTTGACTTCTGACCTCAAGATATGTGAATGAAAATGGGTTCTATGGGTACCCACGAGTCTCCCCTTTACAGACATGCCCACTTTATGATAATCACATGCAGTTTGGGGCAAGTTATAGTCAAGTCAGCACCCTGTGTGTGTTATTAATTGATTTCTCTGAATAAAAATATACATACATTAGCATAAAGCATGTTGATAAGAGTATTAAATACTTGACAAATCTCCCTTTAAAGTTCATTTTGAACAGATAAAAAATGTGCGATTAACTATGGCTTTTAATCGATTGACAGCCCTATTTTTCTACACATCATGTCGTGCTGACAAAGTAGTATGTAGCAGTAGTAGTACAAAATGTGTGTTATCACAAATTAACCATTCCTAAGTGTGTCTGTTGTACTAGACCACAAATTGAGCTGTTGCTAGTGTGATAGCGGGGGGTCGGAGAGATTGTATGCATATGCAATTTTCTTTGACAAGATTAAGGGTTATATTCTTTTGAAGCTCTCGAGGTTGAACCTGTGGAGGGTCGTGGGGGGAGAAACAAATCATCTCCACCACGTTCCGTCTCCCCTTTATCCATATTCTGCTGACACTGCACTAAATGGTATAATCTGGGCGACCCCTCCTTCTGTTCATCTTCTGACTTTTTAAAAGACCAGATGTTCTCTGCATGTCTGACACCTTATTAAGCCTCGGAGGCTTCAGGGGATTGTGACATTTTTATTTGTGGACTGTGAGATGATGAGACAGCCGCGCCAGTATGGATTTTAATTATTGTGTCGGTAGACCAGTGTTGTGATGCCTTTGTGAGAAAGAAGCTCCAAGACGTAATGTAGACAAGATCTGAAGGCTGATGGGATGAGCTTTCATAATTAATGTTATGCATACTAAATCATAGTTACCATGGCTTCCATGTTGATTTCTTAACTTGGTTTAAAAGCGTAAAATCACTACTGGCATAACAGATGAATTAGGCCATTGCTACATGAGAATACATCATGTTGGGAAACCCATCCCTGGATGTAAACTACATAGTTCATATAAAGGTTACGCACTGAAATGTATGCACATCTTATTTTCTAAACATATGGAAGGGAAAAGGCACTAACAAGCATTTCCAGACAGTGCATTTCATTTTGGTGCACAACCTCACCCAGAGGACGTCTGTATGAGGGGTGGTGGAGGTAGATTGCTGGACGCCTGGGGGGAGTAAAAGGGGAGTCTGGTGTTGGTTCTTTGTTCTCCAACGCAGTAAGAGAGACCCCCTAATCTGTCACCGTCAGGTACCCCGGGGGGATGAGTGGTGATAAATACAGGAGGGGATTTGAGAGGACACTTAAGAGGGCTTTCTCATGACTTATATATGAGTATAGGGAGAGAGAGCTGCCATTAATAAAAATACCTCGGGCCACAAACAGCTTTGTGGTTCTTTTCTTATATTTTTAAAGAGATATTTCTCTGCTTTGTTTGTGACCACTGCAGATGGAAGCCTCCCTGTTTCCTAACTGTAAGAAAGTTTTGCAATGCCTCAGATCTCAAATCAGCTCAAGCCTAGTTAACGCAAATTATTGTTTTTACGATTGTAGCAGCCTCTTTTAAAGCTAGAGTGAAGATTTCATCGGTACCAACCATGTCATAGTAGCTTGTCGCAAAGGAGGCTAAAGAATGCTACATTTTAGCAAAGAAAAACTGTCACGGACATTTTCAAAGGGGTCCCTTGACCTCTGACCTCAAGATATGTGAATGTAAATGGGTTCTATGGGTACCCACGAGTCTCCCCTTTACAGACATGCCACTTTATGATAATCACATGCAGTTTGGGGCAAGTCATAGTCAAGTCAGCACACTGACACACTGACAGCTGTTGTTGCCTGTTGGGCTGCAGTTTGCTATGTTATGTTTTGAGCATATTGTTTATGCTAAGTGCAGTACCTGTGAGGGTTTCTGGACAATATTTGTCATTGTTCTGTTTTGTTAACTGATTTCCAGTAATAAATATATACATACATTTGCATAAAGCAGCATATTTGCCCACTCCCATGTTGATAAGAATATTTAATATTTGACAAATCTCCCTTTACGGTAGATTTTGAACAGATACTAAATATTTGAATCGATTGACAGCCCTACTTTTTTGATAATCGATTAATCGTTAAAGTAATGCAAAAATGTCAGAAAATGCTGTTTGCAGCCTCTCAAATATGCAAGTTTCCTGCTTTTCTCTGTTTTCTATCACATGAAAGTGAATATCTTTGGGTTTTGGGCTGACAATACAAGACTTTTAAAGACATGACCTTGGACTATCTTGATCATAGTAATTAGAACAAAACACAAGCTTGGGGAGTAGTAGAGCATTGGAGACAAACATTTTGTTTCTTTGCAGTGTAAAATCCCTGTGCACAGACAAGCAGTGGAGTATTAAACCACAACATAGGTAGGTGGCAATAAAGTAAAACCAGAAAGACTACTATTATATTATCTATTGTAGAAGACGAGGCATAGGAGATCAAAACAGATTTAACTTTGTTCATGTCTTTTGAGGATGTCTGACAGCAGAGCAGTTCAGGGATCCTCATTAGAAAACCACTGATGTTGTCCTGTAGGAGACGGAGATAAAGAGAGTCATTGATTCGGCTCTAAGTTGTAACGCTTCACTGATATCGTGAAGTCCATTAGTGTCCACTTCAGTGGACGGGCGGCCTGGTTACAGGTTCTCTGTTTCTCGCCTCTGCTGGTAATTAAAACACATTCAGGAGTCAGTTCTCCAACCATGTGCTGTTGGAGGGTTGGGTCTATGTGAGGAGGCCTTTCCCCTCCCATTATTACCGGGAGCGGACTGAGCCGGGATTAATTAAGGCACGTTTCCAGATTCAGCAGACTGCCTCCATCATGCCAATCCTCTGAGCGACACTGCTGAATGAAACTCAGCAGCGAGCACTTGCACCTTGTGCATTTATAAAAATTAGGGCTGTCAATCCATTCAAATATTGAATCATGATTAATTGTATGATTGTCCATAATTAATCGCGATTAATCGCAAATTGATCACACATTTTTTATTTGTTAAAAATGTACCTTGAAGGGTAGCAGGGAAATATGCATGCTTTATGCAAATGTATGTATATATGTGTTACTGGAAATCAATTAACAACACAAAACAAAGACAAATATTGTCCATAAACCCTCACAAGTACTGCATTTAACATACAAATATGCTCAAATCATAACATGGCAAACTGCAGCCCAACAGTCAACAACAGCTGTCAGTGTGTCAGTGTGCTGACTTGACTATGACTTGCCCCCCAAACTGCATGTGATTATCATAAAGTGGGCATGTCTGTAAAGGGGAGACTCGTGGGTACCCATAGAACCTATTTACATTCACATATCTGGAGGTCAGAGGTCAAGGGACCCCTTTGAAAATGGCCATGCAAGTATTTCCTCGCCAAAATTTAGCGCAAGTTTGGAGCGTCATTTGGCCTCCTTCGCAACAAGCTAGTATGACATGGTTGGTACTAATGGATTCTTTAGGCTTTCTAGTTCCATATGATGCCAGTTTCTTCACTCTAGCTTTAAAAGCTCGCTACAACCACCGAAATATTGAATACAACAATGCGTTAAAGAAATAATAACGTTATCGCGTTAACTTTGAAATCCCTAATAAAAATTAATCAGTGGTGTTCTACAGTAAAACATGTAGGATGATAATAACCTCACTCCAGAAGCTCTCATATATATTATATTGGAGAAACTGAAGGAGCCTTTTTAAAAATATAAATAAAGAAGCTAGAAGGAGTAGTAGTAGTAGTAGTAGTAGTAGTAGTAGTAGTAGTAGAAGTAGTAGAAGTAGTAGAAGTAGTAGAAGTAGTATTAGTAGTAGAGATATTGTAATAAAAACAGTGATTATCATGTTGCAAAAATTCCCTTTAATTCTTCAATGCTGTGTTACTGCTTTCTTTGAGTATGCAGAAAGCAGACCTACTGAATTATATGTTACTCTTGTTTCCATCCAGGACTTGCCAAAAGTAAGCTTTGTGCTGTTTCAGTGGGAATGGTAGGAAAACATTGGCAAGAACTGAACCAGTGGAGGATTTCATATATTTCCAAGTAGTGGTATATTGATGTATTGCTTTAGTAGTAGACCCTGGGGTTGCATGGGTTGTGGTTGTGATACAGACTGTATGGCTGACATGATGCTGCTTTAATACTGCCACTTCAAATATCCAACAAAGAGTTAACAATGGCAGAACGTGGTGTTGTGTGTGTGCGTGTGTGCCCATGTGCATGTCTGTGTCTTTGTCTCACCGGCTCCTTAGAGGTTTATAGTGGGGGATTTCTAGCTGTCAGCTAAAACTGCTGATGTCGGCGTTTCTGTGGAACCAGACTGTAGACATTTCCATATGCCTCGCCGTGGATCCCAGACAAAAGGATAATCTGGTTGTGGGACCTTATGAATATGTACGAATAAAAGGAATGTTTAATTATCTATTCAGATCTGTGTTGATGGGTAACTAAAGTGCTCTATTGTGTCTCTTCTCCTTTCCTTACAGCCTTTATTTACTGTCAACATTTTCTGCTTTTTGTTTCTGCTTTTCTTTCTGCCAAATATGCTACACGCTGATTAATACTGCAAAGATGCCTAAATATTGCAGTGTTTTTACATTTTCATTTATCAGGAAGAACCCCCCCATATGTTCATTTTGTCAGCTTACCCTTTGTGATACAGGAAATCCCATAAAACGCAGTGGAGATTGGGCATTCCTAGGTCAGGAAGGATTAAACGGAAGAATGTACGATGGCCCTAAAAGCTCAACGCACTGCTGCAACATAAGGGAACACAAAACACAAGCAAATGGAGAAAACATCTTCACCAATTTTTGCACACGTGCAAAAAAATGATGCAAAACGAGAACACAACCAAATATGGAAATACTGCAAATAACACAGAACACAATGGAAAACAACAGAAGTTTCCAGGGGACATTAAAAGTGATGAACATACCCAGACGCATCCAGGACACGTTATTTGATGCCATTGTTTGTGGCTCATGAAGTTACTGAGTTTGATCATTAATCAGTGGTGGTTTCTTTTTTGTTCTTTTAACATTCAAGTTGCATGATTCAGATATTATTTCAGATATTTGCTGTTAATCTAGCTCTCACCTTTAGCTAATTGCTATCTTACCAAATCAAATTGTGAATCATGCAATCAGAATCTTAAAACTAAAGAAAGAAAAAATATTATATATATATATCTCTCTATATATATATATATATATAGAGAGAGAGAGAGAGATATTAAATTAATCAAACCATTTTTTAATTTTCATTGTGTTCTCTGTGACTTGCAGCATTTCTGTATGTTTTTTTTGTGCATATTTTTTGTTCTCTCACATTGCAACATTTTCTTTCGAAATGCTCTGCGCATACTTGCCAAAATTAAGACAAAAATTTTAGTTTCGGAGACTTTGTTTCCTGCATTCTGGTGACTTTTAAAGAATTAAAATAACAAAATAAAAAGTACACTGCAACAACATTTGTATGTTAAATAGGCTTTTAATTTTATTCTTACTTTTAATGCCCCTCTGGTGTGAACTTGTGTGAAACTCTGGCATAAACTATTATTACTCCGTGATGTACGGCGAGCGCAGCTCAGACCGTGATGTGTCACAAGCATCTCTTCCACCGGGAAACGGCATTCGGAGTAGCTCTATTGTCGTCCGGGTGGAAACATTAGGGCTTATACTGTACAGTCGGAAACAGGTTGAGATAACGAAAAGGAAATGGAGATGTGAAAATGTGTCATAAATCAGGAGAAATACTGGACAATTGTGTCTGTGCAAGTGCTGTCAAAGTGATGATGTTTTCTCCATCTGCTTGTGTTTTGTCTCTTTCCATGTGTTTCCTCACAGTGTGTTATGCTCTCAGGGTCACCGCAGGAATGTCTGAAAAATTTAAAAGAAATGCACAGTGAAGTTTTATTTACTGCTATTGCTAATAAAACACTTTGAAGCTGCAAGTAGACAGTAAAGTATGACAAGTATGGAAAAGTCTAAATCTAAGAGTTACTGCATGAGCGCTGTTCTGTGTGTTCTGGCGCCGTCATAGTGCATGCTTTGATAGAGCTATTACAGCAATTCAGTATTTTTTGCTTTGATTAACGTCCTTATTCATCTCAGTAACTCTGTTTATATTTCACTTACCTCAAATATTGATTGTCTCTATATGAGCAGTTTTATAAGCTCCAATTAAGACTTTTCATACAGCAAGAGTGGCCAATCTAATATGAAGATTTGACATATTAGACGTTTTTATCTGCTGTTTTTCCCTAATCTATCTCCACGGTGTCGTTGCTGCGTCTCTACTTCAGAGCTTGCAATAAAATGCCAAGGCTATGGGATGAATTCCAGAGAACCCCTAAGCCATTTTCATTTAGCCGTAGAGGCATATAAAACAGCAACTGACCCAGATAATCAAGAGGCAATTCAGCCTGCTCTCTTTACAAAGCTCTCTGTATCAGCATGTTGGAAGGAATACAGTAGAAGTAATACATGTGGATAATTAGCAACAAGACACTCGTGAAGATTGTCTTTAATGTTACTCGGGTAGATCTGCGTTCAGTTTCGATCTTGTTTTCTCAAATGGAAAAAGCATTGACATAGGTTACCAAAGTAAGCTAATCAAAGCCGATCAATAAGGTTATGAATAATGTGAACGCTAGCACTAGCTGAGTCAATGTTAGCTGAGCTAAATTTGGAAATAATTGAAAGGGTTAGTTTGGATTTTTTGAAGTGGGGTTGTAAGTAGATTTACTCCCGCGTTCTGCGAGGTAAAATTACCTGGAGTGTAGTCTGGTGGTTTTGAAGAGAGCGATATAACGGCTTCAGAAAAGGCTGTGGACTGGAGCAGCAGAAAAACGTATTTCAGCCACCTGACAAAAATCAACATCAGTTCATGTGTGCACTATATTTAGAATGTTTTCACCTCTTTACCTCGCCATCAGATTATTAAACCAGACTCCTTTCACAAAAACAGTCATTTTACCTCGCAGAACGCGGGAGTTGCTGGTCTACCGCTGCATCAATCGGTTAGTGATTTTGTTTGTGTTATTGTGTGACTTTCGGATCTGAACTAATGTTGCGTCCACAGCAGTACGTTGCTTAGCTTCTGTGCCGGTACTCCTGTCTGCTTCTCCAAACTGGGAGCATGCTGACCTCCATCTAAATTACTGTGTGTGACGTTAATACACTGACTATAAGGCTGTCTATATATGTAGCAAGGTCATCATGCAGAAACCTACATCAGGTCACGTGGGAAAAACTTTTTATAAACTTTCTTTAGAAAATAGCATTTTGACACTAAAACATACGTACTTTGACCAAAATGTGACTGCTTGGATTTGAATACACAAGGAACACCAGTGGGAAGCTACAGAATGATATTAAAACCTAAAACAAATGATAATAATGGACCCGCCGTTTGACTCAAGTTAGGTTGTTTTGATTGACCTTTAAAACTTATTTTATGATGAGTGGGATTACAGTGAGTCTGCATTGCTCCAGTTGCATTTACTAACAAGACCAATAACATATGTTGGTGCTGGAACCATCTGCTGTGTTGTCAAATTGTAACAGCCATGTGATGGTGGAGTTTGTCCTTCAGCGGGTGTACATAGCAGAGTCCCTTTCAAAACATTGTTGAGGTCTATTATCTGGATCAGTGTCTTCACACATAAAGATCTCCAACGCGGAAAAGGTGTCAGTGTCACTGTAAGATGTTAATGTGAAAGGGGCTTGTCTCTGAAAAGCTGTTTTACACACCTGAAAGTATAGCAGCATTCTTTGTGTTAATAATCTGAAAAGACCAAAGTGATTCAACTCCTCTTCTTAGGTAGAGAAAGCACCAGAGAATGGTGTTGTGATGAAAAGCTGACCCAGATGCCACGGAGGTTTTTCACAGCACAAAATATCTCAGCAATCAGTGAAGCCTCATCCACGCTGCTTTTATCAGCTGCATTCGCTCCGGAGCTCTCACAGCAAAATCAGTCCAACGGGACTAAGATAGGAATGGGCAATTTTGGCTTACTGTGCAGTTAATTTCAGGTATTATTTGCATAATTACGTCTTAGTTTGAATTCCAGATGAATTCTTCCTTAAAGTCCCGGTGAAACGGAAGTTAGAGCATCTTTAGCTTCAGTGAAACGGAAGTGGAGACGCGTCATCCATCTACAGTATATACACAGTTTAGACACACACACCTACCTTTTTCCCATCTTCACAATATAATATACAGCTATTGATACAATACAACAATAACTTCAAAATGCTTACACTAGTATGGTACATGATGATGTGTTCTGAGCCCCGCGGGCTGTCGACAGTAGCATTATGCTAAGCAGTGTCTGTGCAGCGTGTGTGTGTGGTGTGAGTGTGTGTTTTATAATCAGTCCTCCCTTCAGTTATCTGTGTGCATCCACGATGATTGCAGACAGATTCAAACAGAGCACAGGGAGACGGCTCCATTAGGCCCGTCTGCCCTGCCGCAAGGCTCAGGCTCTCCTGACAGACGTTTGTGTAGAGACCCCTGCCCTCCTGCTACTGAGTTACATCTGCCTCGCTTACCGAGCCAGGCCCGTATGAAAACAGCCCTGCTGCCAGAGAGAGCGAGAGAGGAGAACTGGCTGAATGCTAATACACTGGCCTTGAGTGGACCTCGCCACCTGCAGCCCTTTTTCTGTGGCAGCAAGAGAAGCGAGGGCAGGGCGTTTTTTTTAGTCCGTAAGAAGCCGGCATTACCTCATGCCTAAAGAAAAGCCTCCGGTGTATTGCGGTGTGATTCCCAGGGAACAATTACAAGACATGGACGGATTCCAACATCATTAGAATCAGAATGGAGGCAGGCGGAGGCTGAGTTCACTCTGGCTGGCCTTCCTCTGAGCTGATTGATTGGGCTTTAGCGTCGTCGTCCTGAGAGGAAGACCGGGACACTGGGACCGGCTCCTTTTAACTGATGGCTAAATAAACTCTCAAGGACACAAAGCTTCATCTGAGAGCTGAGGCTGACTCTCTCTCTCTGAGCCTTTTGACAGTGTTTGCTGTGTAGAAAAAGCAACATAACTCTTCTTAAATCTGAAAAACTACTTTAGGCTGCAACTATTTCTGCTAGTTGTAGTTTTTGAGCATCACTTCAATGACATTTAGTGGTGTTGTGTGTCCTTTTGCCATTGGCCAAGTAACAGCATCCTGTGGTGTGTCACCTCTAACATTGCTGTGATACTACTTTAGAAAGTCAGAGACGCTTTTATATACCCATTACATTCAGTTTTCTATCTCCTGTGTAACATAGGACTTGCTGTAGTTTGTGGGATTGTTTCAGTTTTTCATGACTATTCTTACCTTTATCTCACAGGTAACAGCCTCACTGTTTTCTGATCCACTCTCCTTTTCTGTTCTATCAGAGCTGTCATGAAGTCTGCTGCTGTGCTGACAACCGATAATTCAAACTGAACACTCTGTGCTGCTGCTTCATGTTAAAAGCTTTCCACTGGTATTCAAACCTTCCTGTTTCCTTCATTTTCACCCTCCATAGTTACAAACAAGACAATCTCTGGCTTTTTTTTACCTCTCCGCATCAGCAAAATAGCCGCGGACAGAGACATTATGTTTTTGGGTGTGCATGTCTGTCCGTACAAACAGTACGTACGTTCGTCCCTTTCCCGTGAACGAGATATCTCAGGAACGCCTGGAGGGGATTTCTTTGGCACAAACATCCTCTTGGACTCAAGGATGAACTAATTGGGATTTGGTAGTCAACGGTCAAGGTCACTGCGACCTCACAAAACACATTTTTGGCCTTAACTCAAGAATTCATATGCTAATTATGACAATTTCACACACAACAGGACAAAATGATGAAGTGATGACATTTTGGACAGATGTAATCTTGGCTGGTTACCATTATATTATTACCATATTCACATTGAAGGCAAGAAACAATAGATTTTAAGGATTTACCAGATATTTTTCCTTCAAGCACTCCCTTATCGCTAACATTCCCGTACAAGAGATGAATCAAACCAAGACAGTTGAAATAGCAGCGTCCCTGAAAAATCCATGTATCATCAACAAAGCTAATGGTGCGGTCATGAAGTGCTGTTCGAAGGGTTTTATGACGAGCTATACACTTTAGTGTGCAGCTTCTCTGTGTTCCCTATAATACATCATCCAAGGAGGGTGAGGAGAGGGATTCTCACACAATGTGTGAAAGGGTTAGTGTTTGTCTGTTTGTGTGTTAGCCTTCTGTTGAACTGTTACAAAGAAAAAAAATCTGAAAATGACCTTGGCGTTTCTTGTGGCTTCTTCACAATAAATGCCACCCTGTGGTTGAATGTTCAAATGTAACTAGATTGACTGGCTGTCACAGAAAAATACCGACCAGATATAGTATCAAAAATGAGATTTGATTTCTTTATTTTAAGGTTTTATCTTAAAAGGATACTTTGGACTTTTTGGAGGGGGGTTGTATGAGGTTCTCATCCATGGTCAGTGTATTACCTACAGTGGATGACGATAAGCACACCCCCCTGTTTGGAGAAGCAGACAGGAGTACCAGCACGGAAGCACCAAAGCACCAAAGCACCAGCACCAAAGCGTATTTTAGCCACCTAAAAGAAAGGCCCACTTTACCTTTTCACCACTTCACCTTGCCGTCAGACAGCTCGTTCCGATGGGGAAATGAAGCTGTTATCCATGCTCTCACCAAAGCCACCAGACTCCATTGAAAAAAACAGTAATTTTACTTCGCAGAACACTGGAGTTACTAGTCTACCTCTGCCTCAATTGGTTAGTTAGTTAGTTTGTGTTATTGTGTGACTTTGGTGTTTTAAAGGGTAATAATAACACAAACAAACTGACTGGGGGGGCGCCGACCACCATTTACTATAGCCAATACACTGACTAGCGATAAATATTCCATGCAAACCCAGTTCAAAAAATCCTATCTATCGTTTTAAGGCTTAAACTTAAATAGAAAGTGGTGTAATAGCGTCAGTAGTTTCCTTGTCTAATATTTGATGCATCATGCTCAACCAGAATGATGAGATGACATTTTGTCTTCCAGTATCTTAGCCGGTGCCAAGATGTGCCCAAAGAGAGCATTCAAGTTTAAGGAGAAAGGATTTGCTGAGTCACGGCGTGTATTGATTATAAATGCCGTCCGTGAAGCACCTTTTTTCGCCTACAGTGACGAATAGTGATCACACCTTTGCTTTGACTGCAAGCTAATTCAGACAGTATTGGAAATTTACTTAAACATGCACTTATTTTGGGGAAACGGCCGTGGCTCTGACCATGACCAAGTAATTTTACATTTATAGCTTTATATCTTTAAAATGTCAGCACTTTGGAAGTTTGTGCAGGTCATTTATTGTCCCATGCTACTACTTCTACTGTTGTAATTTATTATTTTTTGTAAATTACTTTCCTCACCAGATCCTGTGTTAATGATTTCAGTCAGTATGTTCTTTCCTTGAAAACATATGGTCTTTCTGGCTCTAGTTTGTAACCCTGACTAGATACTCAGACGGGATGTTACCATCACAATAGTACTGGAAGATGAACACACTGAGCCTCAGCTGCTGGTTTAGTAAACAGCTGGTCATTAGTGTTGACTTAAATAACAGGTATGGGAGCATTAAAAACCCTCCAGGGAGCCACCGGATCACCCATCATCTGTGGTTACCAAGACAACATAATCTCACAAGATGATGTCACATGATTTTTAGAACGCACCGTGTCATCAGGATGTTTAATGTAACATTAGTCTTTTTGAGCCGTTAGAAACGAGTGATTGTGGCAGAGGGCTGTTTCAGGTTAGTAATGAGATCCCAGGAGTATTATGGAGACAGGTTTACTGGTGATTCACATGTGGAGCCATCTGTGTGCTTTTGTCCTGCTGAGATATGTGGTCTGCCACTGTCTAGGCCCTTTCCTTCATCTGTCTGTGGATGCTGCAGTACAGTAGCTGTGGATAGGGACGTGCAGACCACAGGTAACATGAGGCAGTATTACCTTTTTTTTGTGTTTCACTCTGAGGACAAACCCTCCCTTTACCTCCAGCTTATCTGTTCACCCCGTCTGTCCATCTGCTCTCGCTGCAGCCATTACATTCATGTGTGCCAGGTCCACTCTGAAGCCCTTCCCTCTGAGCCTCAGGGCTCATTTAGAGCAGAGCATCCCCGTCACAGAGGCAGGGGGCCATCATCGGTTCCATTCAACTGAAAGACCAATCGTCCATTCTTCCACCATTTCCAGGTTTCCTCCCCATGGGCGAATAGAGTGTGTGTATATTCATAAATAGATAGTAGATAGAGTCTCAAAGAGTATGTTATTTCTTCCATCTGGTAACTCCCATACCTTCTCAGTCCATGTATTGTATGTTGGGGGGTTACCAATGACAGTCTTGATCACCACATTGACTGTCAGCCACATCTACTGCTGCTTTGTTTAGCTTGTCCTTTCACTAAGAGCTCACAAGATAACGAGCTCATTTGTGTAACACCCAGGATTATTACAGTTCTATAAAACATTGTGAAGTGTATTTATTTCCGGGCCACATAGGATAGACCATGAAAATGATCTTTTGACAGTCTGTTGACATCATACCAGCAACATTACTTCAGTTTCAATATCTATATCTGTAGAATACAGTATGTCACAGACGTGGACAAAAGTAAATGTTTATTTTCAACTCAACACTTCCTGTTTCCGTTTCAAACTGTGGACAGAATTCCTTCATTTGTTAACACGAGGCTTTTACTCTGAAATATCTGCAGGACAGTGTTGGGTGGAAAATGCAGTGACTTCCATAAATTAATAGAGTAGAGAGCTTTTAATTGTGGATTATTATTATTATTTACAAATGAGCACACACTTCTTAACCTTTTTCTGTCTTAAAATAAATATGAATTACATTAGTAATGAAATTAAATTGCCATTATGAAAGGCAAAAAGCATAAACGCTGCTGGTGTGGCCTCACTTTAAAGTTACAGTGTGTAGGATTTTGTTAGTATCTAAGGGTGAGGTTGCAGATTGCAACCAACTGAAACTTCCCCCGTGTGCCAAGCGTGTAGGAGAACTACGATGGCCAACATGAAATGGGAATGCCCCTCTCTAGAGCCAACATGGCGACCCGCTCCCTATGTAGATATAAACGGCTCATTCCAAGGTAACGAGAACACAACGATTCTTATTTTCAGGTGATTATACATTAAAGAAAATATACTTATTAATATTATATTCCATTTCTGCCAATAGATCCCCCTAATGCTACCCCCTGTTCCTTTAAGAGACCTGAAGATCACAGTTTTCCTGTCCAATTTGAAAGAGCATCTGCCAGGAAGAGCATGTCACCTTGGGGTGCAGCGTGTAGACTGATGACAAAAACATTTATTATATATGTAAAATAACAAAATGAATAAATACAGGAAGTGTCCACTATATGTGATTTCCTTTCCTTGATTTTTTTTTTCTTGTCCTCTCTCTTGCTCTGTCTCTCCTTCATCTCTCTTCATAGCTCAATATGAGCACAGAGCTGTCCTTCCTCTTATGCTGAGTTAGTGTGCTGTAGTAAGTGTTCAGGGCCAGTGGTAGACTGATTGAGTTGGTCTAATGAAAAGCCTTTTCACTGGGCTGTCATCTGTCAGCCGCCATTAGATAGCTCTATGTAAACATTGGCAGAGGGAGATGGATCCTGATTGAAGCAGTTCTAGAGAAATGAAACTCGATCCCTGTTTCGCTCTAAATAAAAGAAACAGATACACTGATACTGACGGTGTTTTATAAAAACATAAAAGCCTGTAGTCGGCAAACTCTGTCTGTGTTGTGCTTGTGTTTCAGAATGGTACTGACTATGGATTCCTGGTGCGTCAGAACTCTGAACTCTTACGAGCCCTCGATGAGCTGGAGAAGACTTGTACCGTACTGAAGGAGGAGAATGGCCTGCTGGTGAGACTAAAAATAACAGAGCATGTAGTCTTGACTGAAGGCTTCCTAGAAAGTAGGCCAGGTGCAGAAAAAAAGAAACGGCGAACAATACATTTTAAACGTGCATTGTTTCAGTTAGGTGACTTGCTCTGCTTCTTTCTTCACCGTCATTTACTCAGTTTATAAATAGATAATTGTCTTCTCAGTGTGCTGGCCTTTCCCCATGTATATTCTGAATTTCCACTGCAGATGATCTAAAAGTAGGAAGTGTTTCACTGAATCCCTCTTCAGACCATTAATAAGCCGTCCTGAATAACTGTTTTTGTGACTTGTCATTGCTGCGTTTGTGTTTGCTGAAGGCGTTGTCTGATGATGATGGTATTTGTTTCACATTTGTTTAGCGGAAGAGCAGCGCCCCAGAGACCGAGGAGAAGGTCAGGCGGCTGAGGAGAAAGAACACGGAGCTGTCTGTTCTCGCCAAGAGGCTGGAGGAGAGGGCGCGAAAACTGCAGGAGGCAAACCTCAGAGTGGTAAACGGCACAAATCAAACACTTTTAACAGTTTCACAGCGAACTGCGTCTCCCGGCGTTTGCCCTCGCTGCGACCTAAACGCTGGAGAGCGACTCATTATCATTTGGCACCACCATCCAAATCACCACATCACCACAATGTCCGGTGATGAGTTGACTGAAATAGTTCAGGATGTGATGAATGGGAGCCTTGTTGAAAAATATCAGCATCCTATTGAATAATTTAAAGCTTCACTAGAACGGCTGCAAGAACTCAGTCTTCAGTAGGAAGTCTCTCGAGATGTAATATCTCTCCAAAAGAAATGCAGCAAAAAAAGATTACATAAAGCAAACTAAAGATGAAACTCAACGGTCGAGGATGATAAACATTTACATTCCTCATGAAACATTGCTTGAATACAATATTTAAAAACCTGATATGATGGATGTTTTCGTTTACTGTAGTTGTCTTGTTTTACAACATAGCTTGCCAGTTAGGTATCATCTGTAACCTCCACATAAGCCCCGTTTCCACCGCAGGAACTTTCCCCTGGAACTAAGAAACTTTGAGGAACTCATTGTGTTTCGACCGCAGGAACCAGTGCCTAAATTAAGTTCCGGGGACATTTTAGGGCCTTTTTACCCCCCAAAAAGGCCCTGGTCAGGGGTAAGTGCTTTCTGAAAGTGCCGTAACTTTCAGGGTGGAGTTTGCAGGGATGACCGTCGCTGATTGGTGAAACACACACACAACGCCGCTGCTTCAGCGGCTTCAACTCGTGTACAGCTTCATTCCTAAACAAGGAAGTACTCTAGTATCGATTTAGGACCACTTTAGGACGAGAGGAAATCATTTGTCGTTGTTTGATAACATGAAGTTAGGC
Source organism: Sebastiscus albofasciatus (assembly GCA_916701655.1). NCBI lineage: Eukaryota > Metazoa > Chordata > Actinopteri > Perciformes > Sebastidae > Sebastiscus > Sebastiscus albofasciatus. The sequence continues at coordinate 52,248 of CAKAOI010047244.1, forward strand.
TCTGCTGTCGGCCTCCCGACTCATTCAAAAAAAAGACAGAGAGAGAAAAAGAGAGATTGCGAGGGCGAATGGTAACGTTAGAAGAGGGGGACAACGCGTTGGTGCTGTAAATGAGAGAAAGAAAAGTTATTTTCTGATTGTTTCTCGGCGGTTACGTTCCAAAGCACAAATAAATAACCATCAAACACTCAACAGATGATTTACGCTCTTAGTTTCATTTTCCTCCGCTGCATTTCATTACATCCAACGTGCACCAGTAAATATATGCAGCAGTAAATATCATCGCAGTGAGACATAACATAAATAATAATAATAATAAATTTAGACGAAACAGGCGGACACACTGAGCTGCAGGCTGCAGAGTGTGTTTACCGCCGTAACCACCAGCAGCCCTCGTCCCATGTCATGCTGCTCAGGGATGCTTTTTCATGACTAACTTGCCTAATCTTCACATGTCTTCAGACCACGGTAGAAACGCAGACAACAGTGGGCTGAAGGAACCTTTTAGTTCCTTGAAAAGTAGTTCTAGGGACTAAAAGTCCTGGGAACCATAAATCTCAACTTCTATATTTCAGATCTAGTATGAGACATGTAATTTAATCAGATCTGATTGAATCCCTCAGTGTATGCAGGAGCTTGTTACACAGCTAAGTGAAAAGGAAGAAGGATGAGAAGACAAGTTTAATTCAGTGTGCTGCTCTTTACTGTGCCAGGGGCTTAAAAACACAAACATGTACAGTAGCTTCAGCAAAACGTATCCTCGTAGTCCCTTGACTACTTTTTAATACAGTAAGTTTGAATGCTCATGCAGCGTTTCTGTGCATCTTTTTATTGACGGAATACAGATATTTAGATCCAGATCACTTTTGATGGAGACATCAGCATTAGGGCTGTGCATTGGCAAGAATCTGGCAACACAATACGTATCGTATACACGGGGTTACGATTCAGTATATTGCGATACTGTAGGAAGGCAATATAGTGTGATTTATTTGATCTAAAGGAGGAAAACTGTCATATAAATAACACACCACCATATGGTGTATATATGTAACAAATCTTTTATGAAATCAGAACAGTGGAATCTGCATTTGCATTTATCCTGCATCCTTGTCTCTTAAAAACAGACCAGAACATCATAATAAAATCAGATACTGTAATACTATTCTAATGAAAAGCTGCATGATGCACGGTTTCTCTCTTTGAAGTCTGAAGCGGGCATTTGAAGCAGGCTTTTGACGTAACAGAGTAGGGGGGGGTCGTGAGTGTGGAAAGAGCCTCCGGCACAAGTCTCTCCTGAAGACTGGTAGTGAAGAACACAGTAGTCTAGCAAACAATTCAAGGACCACCCATCTCTGTCCAGGCTGCTACAGTCACTGGCTGCGTTGTTATTCTCAGTGCACCTGTTCACCTCCTCCCCCCTCCCCTCCTGCTGCTCTCTGAAGGCCATGTAGCTCTGATAAATCTACACCAACTATAAGTTTAAAGACTTGCATGTATTGAACTCCTGTTTTTGGACCTGATCTCATCATGTTTTTAGAAGCGGAGTTGCTTATAGCCAAAGTTAGAGCCATACATTTCTCACAAAACACTGAAAGCTTTATGTTCAGCGGCTGGACTGTAGTATTTGACTACCTTACTGGGGTCTGTTTATAATGCTGCTCCTGTGTGATATTGTATGATTTTCTAGCTGTTCTTTGCTGATCTTTGACTATAATACATAGGACAGTACTAGTAGCTCTGCTCTCCCCATACCACCTGCCAATACCGGACATCTACAGCAGCCATTCCTGCATACCACTAGGGTTCAAGGTTCTTTATTTGTCAATTCCAGCGATCTTTGGTCTCAGGTTCGTTCAACATTGCTCATAAAATATGTATTTATAAAAGTATTTATTAAAGTAAAAGTAAAACAGAATGATCAGAATCTAAGGCATAAAATAGTCCATTTAAATGTAGGGCTTAAAACTATAAACATTAGTAAATATAAAATAGTAATGTACATTTAAATTTGTAATTTTGTGGAAGACAGTTTTTCAGATGGGAAAACTGAATGTAAACAGGATGTAGTATGAATATGCGTGATGAGGAGTAATATATGTACACAGAGTGTAGACAGGAATAAAGTATGTAATAATGAGAAGTACTAAAAATATATATATATATACAGAGGTGTAAACAGGAATTTAGTATGTATAGACAAGTAGTAAATTAATATGTATACAGTATATACACAGAGGTGTAACAGTTTGTAAAACAGTATGTGAAGTAGATAAAGGTAAAGTGACACTATGACACTTTATAATGTTAGAGCTTGGTTCATGTAAAAGTTTATAAAGTCATTTAAAAACGTTTCACACTGTCTTCCTCTATGAAATCCTTTCTGGGGATTAATGCATATTTCCTTCTTGCTCTTGAACAGGTGAATTCCCCGTCACTGATGAGACCCGGGTCGGTGGAGCAGTACAAGAGGGCGTTCGCCCGTCAGCGAGCTCGTGACCTCGCCCAGCACGCCGATTCGCTGCTGTCGAAGGACAAAGAGATTGCTGCCCTCCAGCAAGAGTGCAGAGAGCTGGAGGAACGGCTGGGCACCACCAAGGTATTTCTAACACAACTCTAAAGTCACTAGTTTGAACTGTGGTCTTCTTCACTGCTCTTCCAAGTTTTTAGCCCCAGTGCTCCACGGAAGCTCATCATCTCTGCCACAAGCTCGCTCTCTGCTGGACAACATGGGTACTACTCTATAGTCCTAACTCCCTCCTAAGCCCGTATTACAAAGGCTGCGTCACTGCTGATGACTAGATGACAGTGCAGGAATAGGCTGCCTTTCTAAGTGCCTGTTTTTTATTGACCGTTCCAGAGCTCATTCTCCTGAGTGTGAACATCTGCTGGGTTTAATGATGAAGGGTGTTACAGGGCGATCTGTTTATCGATCTAGTGAGAGTGTCTGCGCTGTGTCCCGTGTTCAACCTCAATCAGATGACTTTGATATTACTAGATGTTCATGACCCACAATCAGTTTTACTGCATGTGTCCCCTCTGGCTGTTATATTTACTACTGTTTTCATTTATAGGGATTTATTAAACACAATTTTAGAGTGTTTGGAAATCAGTTCTAAATTGCAAGAAAAATTGTCCAGTTTTTAGTTATTACTTGGGACTAAAATTAGAACCAGAATCAGGTTTATACAAGTATATACATACAAGGAATTTGACTCCGGTTTTATGCAGCCCTCTCAATGTATTTACACAGAATAAAAATAACAGAATAAAAGAATACAATAATAAAAAAATATAAATAAAATGTCTATATACAAGTCAAGTGCTCAGAAGTTGTAACAATACAAATAGTGCAAAGAAATAAATACCGGATAGATATACATGGACTGGATGATTATTCACAGCATGTACATGTGGAGATGTCTATATACTGTATGTACAGTGAGTAGGATTCATATTTACAGTGACAGGTATGTACATATTATAATATGTACATAAAGTGACAGATGATATGTACATATTTCAAAAAATGTGCATTAAAGACTAAATTATAATCTAAAAATGTGCATTAAAGACTGCAAATTATTATCTAAAAATGTGCATTAAAGACTGCAAATTATAATAAAAAATATGCAAAAACATACATTAAATATTATATAATCTATAACAGCGGATATTTGGTGTTTAAGGGATACTGACAGAGTGTGACTAAGTGTTCAGATTGATGGCCTGTGGGTGGAAACTGTCCTTGTGTCTTGTTATTTTGGCATACAGTGTTCTGTAGCGCCTCCCAGAGTAAAATTAGAACGCCAATAATGTGCTGACTTGATGATGTTACGGTCTCGCGGCGGTCTTTGATGCATGCGTCTGTGTGTGACTGCGTAGGGCTCCCCTGTTCCATCTGGCAGAGTGGAATTTGAGAGGCTTCTCAGGGAGTCTCAGAAGGAGGTGCTGCGGCTCCAGAGGCAGCTGTCGGTCACATCATCCAGACAGCAGCACGCCCACAGCCCCGACCCCGGCGGCCCTCAGAAGTGTGAGGGAATTGAGGAGGAGGAGGAGGAAGAGGTAAAGTCATCCCCTCATATCAGAGCACAGCACAACACTACGCTGACCCCTGTTGGTCCTAAGTGATTTTAATAAGAGAACCTTTTTTATCATTATTATTATTTATTTTATTATTATTTATAATTTAGATTTGTATTATTTATTTTATTTGAAAAAATACAGCACAATAACAACATATACATACAAAAACTGCTCATGTCAGGTACAATTATTAAGTAAAAAAATAAAATAAAATAAACATAAAAAAATACATCTATATAAAGAAGAAGTAACACAAAATCAGAATAGATTCTCATCGGTCCATAAGAAATTTATCGCACACATAATTAGTTTAATTGCCTTCTTATTCTCACTGTTTCTTATCGTGGTGCCGTGTTGTCTCAGTTCTTGCCCAGTTTTCTTTCTTAAATAATGTAGAGCATCTATCCAAAATATTGTGATATACATACATTGATAAAACAAATGACATATTGTTTCTTCTTCCAGTTAACAGAATAAGAGAACCATGTCTATGCACACTAAAACTGATGACGTCAGTCAACTGTACATGAGCAATAACAATAGGCAAATTCTCTCATAGTTGCTGTGGAGTGGGTATCTTTTTTTTTTAAATATTACGAATTTTAAAAATAGCATATCATTTCACCACTAATTTCTTTAACACATTAACGCAACTTGCAATTTTTAGGTTGTAGCCGGCTCAATTTTAAAGGCGGCGGAAGATATTGGCATCATATGAAACTAGAACCTACGAAATCAATCGGTACCAACCACATCATACTAACTTGTCGTGAAGGAGGTTAAATGAAGCTCCAAACTTGCGCTAAATTTTGGCGAGGAAAAACTGGCATGGCCATTTTCACAGGAGTCCCTTGACCTCTGACCTCCAGATATTGAATGGGTTCTATGGGTACCCACGAGTCTCCCCTTGTCATAGTCATAGTTTTGTGTCGTTAATTGATTTCCAATAATAAATATATTCACCATTTCATAAAGCAGCATATTTGCCCACTCCCATGTTGATAAGAGTGTTAAATACTTGACAAATCTCCCTTCGAGGTACATTTTGAACAGATAAAAAATGTGCGATTGATTTGCAATTAATCGTAATTAAATATTTGAATCGATTAACAGCTCTAGTTTTTATACCTAGGAACGTTGATGGTGTTGGTACTACAGTATAGTTTGGATTACAGTATACGCCGCCCACAGAGTTTCTCTAAAACCTAGTGTATGTTTATGTTGGCATGGATGCTGTTTTGCAGCGTTATATAATGGCTTGTCGTTGGGCCCTGATACTAATCTGCCACAAGCCATAATGAGATGATTCCCTGCCTTGAACTTGGGCCTGATCAAAGATACCAAAGTCTCACACTCTGATCCTCTCTTCATTTAATACTGATCTTCTCTCGGTTCGCTTCTTAGAAACAATTATTCACCGGTGAAGTGATGCACACATACTGTACATCAGAAATATATGAAAAGGATACATATTGCAGAAAGGATGTTATTTTGTAATTGTGAAATTTAGTTGGCCACACATCTAAACATCTGTCATAGGTTGTTTAAATGGTGTCCTTTTGAAAGGTGTATTAATATCAGTTTGCATCACTTAAAGGGATACATCTTATTAATGGATATTTTTGTAAAATTGCCTGTGAAGTAGAGTAAATTCTCTGCCTGTGAAGCTCAAATGAGAATGCCGATTGTGGTAATCTCCCGTTTGTGGGACGCACACACGCACTCCCAGTGGCACGCGCACACCCAGAAAGGGGCCATGTTGTGTGAACTCTAATCCCCTCTAACAACAGAATGGTACAGTCCAGTAATCCGCTCTCTGTTGCTGTGGCAGCGGTGAGAGGGTTTTGGGTGGTAGGTAAGACTCCAGCCGCACTAAAGACTCTTCTATCTCGCCCTGCTCTGGATAACTAGCAGGCCAAGGGGAGCCTTGACGTTGCCACAGATCACACGAAAGGGGTAGGTCGTCTTGTTGAGTTTTGTTGTCTCCGTGTGTCGGCCCGCCGCCGTAGTTCTCTTCGGCTAAACCTCATATGCGTCTGCTTGGATGCGAGCCTGAAGCCCTGCAGGACTCAAAGTTGAGACTTAACACTGAAAACTAATCAGTGTCATGACGAATCGGGGGTGTGAGAGAATTGGCTCAAGGCGGCGAGTGTTGCATTTGTGTTAGATATTAAACGCCGGTTTATTCTGGAAGATTATTAGTATGTTACATGCCCCATGTTGGTATAACAAGGGGATTTTTCTTTTAGGTCTGTTGTTTTTTTCGTATTCATTTCTGTAAATCCTGTGCTAAATCCCACCCATGTCTGTGATGGACTGCCACTTTCTTACAAATCAGAAAGACGGGACATGCATGAGGCCTAGTCAAGGGCAGCCTGTGACAAACCTGCTTTTATAACTGTCATATTTTGGAGCTTCCAGATGCAGAATTTGGACGGGCCGACTTAGCGACAGGGTGGTAGAGCGTTTGATTGGTGGACATCGATATGCTCCGTATTAAAAAAAGAAAATCAACGGCCAGGCCAATCCATTAAGGTGCTTTTAAAAGAAGTGATCCAGTTACCCGTTTCAGTAGTCTGCAGGGATTACACCAATGTGCTTATGGCATTCAGGGCCTGCTGAATGGGATCTGACCCTGCTTTAGTACGCATGGGCCCAAGGTGTACTTGATCCTTTAGTATATATGGACCACATCAGTGTGGAGTGTACACAGTGGCACCTCACCGTGTGAAGCACTGTGCAACATGCAACACCTCAACATGAGGATAGACTTTAGACATGGCTGCATCCTTCATCATCATAACTGATAATGATTCATATGGCTGCAAACATTCAGCAGGATTTCAGTATTCACTTTATTTATTATTTTAAATAGGGCTGTTAATTAAAATATTTAATTGCAATTAATCGTAAATTAATCACACATTTTTTTATCTGTTCAAAATGTACCTTAAAGGGAGATTTGTTAAGTCTTTAATACTCTTACTAACATGGGAGTGGACAAATATGCTACTTTATGCAAATGCATGTATATATTTATTATTGGAAATCAATTAACAACACAAAACAATGACAGATATCGTCCAGAAACCCTCACAGGTACTGCATTTAGCATAAAAATATATATTCAAATCATAACATGGCAAACTGCAGCCCAACAGGCAACAACAGCTGTCAGTGTGTCAGTGTGCTGACTTAACTATGACTTGCCCCAAACTGCATGTGATTATCATAAAGTGGGCATGTCTGTAAAGGGGAGACTTGTGGGTACCCATAGAACCTATTTACATTCACATATCTTGAGGTCAGAGGTCAAGGGACCCCTTTGAAGATGGTCATGCCAGTTTCTCCTCACCAAAATGTAGCATTCATTTGTAGCTTTATTTAGCCTCCTTCGCAAGGCGAAGCTAGTGTGACTCGGTTGGTACCAATGGATTCCTTAGGTTTTCTAGTTTCATATGATGCCAGTATTGTCAGAGGAGCCAAAGATCACTTATTCCAAATCCTTATAATAATATAATAAACATTTCAATTTTAAAAGAAGTTCAGTTCATCATGTCAAATCAAAAAAAGCACAGGAGTAGAGACAAAACAAGAGAAGGCGTTTCGGATTTCTGCATTTCCAAGTTTAAACAAGTGCTAGTGTCCTCTGTTGATACATCAGGACGTACTGTATTGACCTGTCTGTCATGACCCACTCAAGCCAAAAGACATACCAAAATAAGATACCTCCATCAGGCGGCCTGTAATATTTAACTGAAAAAATAAAACAGCAAGGAAATGTAGGAGGTGAGCAAAACATTCAATCAAGCTGGAAGTGTCTTACATTTATAGATATTTACATACATTATACTGTATGAAAGCCTGACTTAGGCCTCAGTGCTTGAATGCATAGCAAACAGATGTATGCATGTAAAATATTAAAGCTCTTATGCACAAAATAAAAGTGCATGTACAAGTTATACTTCCTAATGAATTAGTTCCACTTCAGGTAAAATATGTTGCCAATCACATTCATCTATTACAATTAAACAAGTTTGCATGCCAAAAAATATTATATTTAGCATCCTAGCTCCTTATTTAGCATTAATCTGTAGAATATTAGCGCTTGTTAGCTGTAATTGATGATTTATTAATTGCAGTGTCAGATAAATATTGATCCAGCACATATTCACTCAGAGCTGCAACCAGCTTTTGTCCTACCGGATTATTGTCATTGATGATTTCATTTGACTCCAGTGGCTTCAGCAACAATGTGTATTTGTCTGCAGAGTGTGTTTGAACGCCTCGTGCTGCAGAAGTTAGCTAATAATGAGCTTTTGAAAGCTGCTGATGTATTGGATTTGAAGCTGATGCTAACCAGGTTAGCATCTTTGAATTTGACCACCTACTCAACACATGACATTGACTGGTTGGTTGATAATTCATATTTTAATGAAAGACCAACACGGACACAGTAAATCAACAAATAAAAAATGTAGAGTTTCACTATAACGTAACTTTTTTGGATGGCTTGATGAGACTGTTCGAGGGCAGGAACCAGCTAAACGCTTATGCCTCAAAAACAAACAAAAAAAATTTCAAAATGCAAACAAAACCTATTGGAAAAATGACTGCTGTATATGATTATTAAAGGGCCAGTGTGTATGATTTAGTGGCATCTAGCGGTGGAATGGAAACTTCTCTCATGTGCCAAGCGTGTTTTGCCGATGCAAAAACACGGCGGTGCAACACTAATGAAAACATAGTTATGAATATTATATTCCATTTTTCTGCCAATAGATCCTAAATCCTACAAACTGGACCTTTAAACCATGTTCCCTTTAAAGGAGGGTATGTTTTATTATAGTTGTTCAATATTATTCAGCTTTATATTAATGCAAATATTTCTTATGATTTATTATAGATGGTGATTTATTTTAAAACGCAGATTGACTGTGACTAGTTTAGGCCAATGCAAGCACAAAATTCTTGCAAATATACTGAATGATTTATCTATTCAATGTACTGTATATAGTCTATAGGCTGCATGGTTCTTTGGGGACTCATTCTAATCATGCTCTTAATCCTTTCACCATAATTAAAATATAATTTTAAATATTCTTGAATTGATAAAAGTAGTTAAAGGTAATAGGTGTTTCCTTTGTGGGATTGAAACAGCTGGTGATGCTCTGAAGGATGTTTTTGTCCTTTTTTTTGCAGGATCAATTTAGATAGTTATCTTCTTAAATAAGAATCACCACTGCTCAAAATGTATAAGAATGAATTGAATATCTATTCACAATTGACTGAAAAAAAAATCAACCCAAAATTCCCATTAAAACCAACAGACATTTCATTTTTGTGAATTGTAAAATAAAAAAATAAACAAAAAAAGAGAATAACCATACAAACAAGTGGACAGCCAGAAAAACAGTAATATTTACATACAATGAAAAGCATAAGCAAAAGAAATTGTCAAACACTTGATGCCCTGGTTTACATATTCGATAAGGAGTGAGAAGAAGTACAAACTTGTTTAATCCCACCCCTTCTCCATAAGTCATCCATTGATGATTAATCAGCTTCCTTATTGAGCTAAACATATACAGTACTCTAATTAATTTTCCTGAACTTGTCTAAATATAATAATTATTACCTTTTATCTCTGTCATACAAAAATATAAATGAATTACTGACGTAAAAAAATATAAATTCATTATCAATCAAGAATTCATTACTTATAATGTATCTTAATCAAAATACAAATTCATTACTTACATATTTATCTTAATCATATTGACTAGTTGTTATGTTTTCGTATATGCGCATATTGTTATTTATAATATACAATACGCACATGTAATACAATATGCAATATATACACAGTACAATACCCAGCATCAGACAATGCATATGTACACATTAGACCATCAGGACCAGACATGACATGAATTTAGGCACTATGAAGTGGGTACAGGAATGCCTACCCATTTTTGTACTCCTTCAACACCTGCTCTTTCAGCTCATGTATTTTAGACTATGCAATAACACTAAATACAAAATATTCCTTTGCTAATAGTTGAGCAATGACACAATGTGCCACAAAGGCTTGATTTTGTTCCCAAAACATGTCAAAGTCCATGACTATGTTTGCTCAGAACTGTAAAGAATGCTATTTGAATTAGTTGGATCATTTGACTCGGTTGATCTTTTCTCTTAATTGTCCATATGAGAACAGAGAATTAAACACTGCACCATGACCAAGTGAAACCTCTGAAACATGCTCAGCTTGTTAGGTCACACTAAGTTTTGTTAGGTTAGTGTGTTGGCACATAAACCTTTTGAAATGATTCATAAAAGCCTAAGCCTCGGTCTAATGCTCTCTATGACAGTCCCTTTATTCCTCGTAACATTGTATAAATGAGGCATTATATAATATTCCCCCCTCTGTGCTCATCCCTCAGAACCATGTCGGAATTATATCATACGTCGCCTGAACCCTGATTATATTTGCTCTGAGCTCATCATTGTGAGCTCTCGCATTCCCTTTTGCTCTTTTAAGGGATTTCACCTGCAGGGTGACGGCAATGTGTGTCAATGCTGATTGTAATGTGTTACTGTCAATCTAAAGTTTAGATTCTCCTTAAAGTTCAGCTGAATCAGGTTTACTTAATGCAAAGAATAGCTACACAAGTAGTGAAATAATAATTCAAATGATGGGGTTTGTTCAAATTTGTATAGGGATAATATATATATACTTATATAAAATGTATAAATATCGAAAGAAAAATTGAATATTGCGATATTATGTATTGTGATACTGTATCGATTCTCAAAAACACTGTATAAATTTTTGATTAATAGTTTAAATGCAGATATTAACTCAGTCAATACTATATTTCATTGGAAGAGAGATGCGCCCCCTCAAAGTAGTGCTCTGATGTTGGATGTTACAGGGACTGTGATGAATGCAAATGAAGATCCCAATGTTCTGATTGCATAAAAAAGTCAACGTTTTTTACTCAGATTTTACACATATGGTGACGTGTTCTTTATTCTATGACAGTTTTCCCAAAAATTAGATTAAAAAATCGAAATATATTGAATCGGAACCCCTGTATCATGATACGAAACGTATCGCCAGAT
>CAKAOI010047245.1:0-21222 GCA_916701655.1 Sebastiscus albofasciatus
TACTGCATTTAGCATAAAAAATATGTGTCAGTGTGCTGACTTGACTATTACTTGCCCCAAACTGCATGTGATTATCATAAAGTGGGCGTGTCTGTAAAGGGAGACTTGTGGGTATCCATAGAACCCATTTTCACCCCTTTGAAAATGGCCCTGACAGTTTTTCCTCGCCAAAATTTAGCACAAGTTTGGAGCGTTATTTAAGCTCCTTCTTGACAAGCTAGTATGACATGGATGGTGCCAATGGATTTCTTGGGTTTTTTCTAGTTTCATATGCCGCCTTCACTCTAGCTTTAAAACTGAGCCCGCTGCAATCTCTGAAAGATCGGCGGCCTGTCACATTTTTTAAGAGGTTAATTAAAAATCGCAAGTTGCATTAAAGAAATTAGTGGCATTAAAACAAATGTGTGTGTGTACATCTATACAGTGTGTATATATATATATATATATATATATATATATATATATACATACATATATATATTTCATAATGGCTCCTATATATTAAGGATGTCAGCATCCCAATGTTCCCTATGTCTGCTTGGCCATTAATCCAATCCCAGAGCGTTCTCCTCATCTTGTTAACAAGGATTCAATCAGTGGTTCAGTTCACCTCCAGACCACTCAAACCTGGAAAAATCTCCTTCAATTAAAATCCCAAAATAGTCTCAATAGTCTAGCACCTGGCTGCCATTTAGCAACTTTAAGACGGAGAGCTAAGCCTGGGTTAATCAGTGAGACAGCCATAGCTGTGTCTGCTATATCATGTGCGACAGAGGAAGAAAGGAAGCAACAACGCAGCAGCCCCAAGTTCCTCGCTATGACTCCATGGTGACAAACCAGACAAGACAAGATGAATGAGGTCCCATAGGGATTAAATCTAACACAGGACAAAACCTTGGGACAGAAGAGGCATTCAGCCGGGCCACAATGATGTGTAATAGGCTCTCGCTCTTTGATGTCCTTCTCACCTCTCTTATCAGGATAAAAGAGGATGAGGACACTGGGGTGGTATTAACCATACACATAAGGAGTTCTAAAACAGTTTCAACATCAGTTAAGATCTAAAAAAAAAAAAAACTCCTTCATGATCAGGTTCGTTCCGTATTCATCATCATTGTGACCTTTTGTGATTTGACATCTGAGCTCTGCCCCTTGAAGGTACAGGATATATTTCAGAAAGTGGAATAAGTTATTCTGACGGTGGCAGTGATCTTCATTCCATGCGGCGAGCCTCTACTAATACAGTGCAACTTCACCGTTTCTTGTGATTTTAGCACCGTGATGTGTTAAGTATTAAAACCTTCTTATCATGCCGTTTCCCCAGAGTCACTGACAATGGCAACCGTGTGGCCACCCAGCTTCAAATCAACTTAACAACACACACTGCAAACCCAATGGCCTGTTATGTATCAAAGATTATTTATACTGTACCTCTGCTGAACCCACAGCAGCCAGTTCGGTCATGTAGAGGTCCAGGACGTGGAACTGCAGCCCGCAGGGCACCCCGCTGGTGCTCTGCAGGAGCTGTGCATTCAGCAGCTCCAGAAACCTGCCGACCACACTGAGGAGACACGCCAGACACTCAAGCTCACTTCAAAATGACATGATGGGAACATTAACTAAATGTTAATGCGTTACCTGCTCTCCCAGTTTTTCCTCTTCAGCATCTCAAAGGTTTGTCTGAACATGAAGCGAACCAGCTGTTAAAGAGAGAAAGAAAGAAATCTCATTTCAGATGTGTAAGCAATTAAAAACATCCAAAATCTTTCACAAACCATATTGTCAAAAATTCACAGCTGACATCTTTGTGGAACTGTGTTGATGCAATCAGTGTTGAAGTGCAATCACACCTAGTTTGTTTTGAAGAAATGTACTCTGCTACTTTATTTCTGTTCACACTGCCTGTTCACCACATACAGCATGTTTAGCAGACAGAGTCACTACTGGCAGGTTGGAGATGCTACTGACAGAGAGTCACACCAGGCCATGGGACTATAGTGGGACACCATCATCTTTGCTCTTTACTTACTTCACTTATCAGGTGATGATGCCAGCAGGATATGAGCCTGATTGGTTTTATTTCCAAGACCGAGTCAGCTGGCTACTAGATGTGAACATCTCTTAGCAGGACTTGAAATGAACACCAGGTAAGATTGGCCAGTTTGCCAAAGCGGTGGATACTGGACCAAATTCTGAGGATGCTTATCAACCTTTCTGACACCGGCCATCTTGAGTTGTCATAGTAGGAAAAGTGCAGGTGTTGCTACTAACATGACCGATGGCTCTGTTCTATTCAAGTGTTCCTGTAAGGCATAAGAGCGTGACAGTGATGAACAATAGCCAGGCTTTACCTGAAGGTCTAAGGACAGAAACACTATTTCTCAATAAAGCTCATTGTAAGTAAGGGGACAGTGTGCAGGAATTATCTCTTCTTACTTCAAAATGACTATTACTTTACTTTGACAAATATAACTGTTTTTCTACAAATCCCCTTTTCATTTAACAAAAACAAGTCCTATTCTTTATTGTTTATATTGTCTTAACACAACCAGACATTCAAACTTAAAAAAGGTAGGGTTGGTAAAGATTAGAGAAAAAAAATGTTTTGTTGAAAACACCACGACAGCAATCAATAAATCAAATGCTCTGACAAAAGAAAAGAGAAAAATATCTGGTATCTGTCGCACACACACAGAGAGAGAGAGAGAGAGAGAGGAGAGAGGAGAGAGGAGAGAGAGAGACTGACGGCGAGTTTGAAGATAAGTTCCCGTGTCTTACTTGCCACGGTTATTTAAGGGGTTAATTAGGACCAAGGTGGACCAGCCCTATTCTCATTATGACAAGCTGCTCCTCTGAGTGTTGCTCAGCAACACCACCAACCCAGACTTTGAATAAAATATGTATTCAAATCAGGAACTATCTGTTCTGGGAGTGGGGGGTAATGATTCTTGAACCCAATGACTTATCCCAGAGTGACTGATCTTACTGCACCAGCTACTTTCTTTAAAAAGGTAAAGCTCATTCAGCATTCTCCTCACACTAACCTGGAAGAACTTGTCCATCCGCAGCCTGTCGATGCCGGTCCACTCTCTTTTGAAGGTCTGCAGGAAGCTCTCCAGGTATAACAGCTCTGCAGGCAACAGCACGTCATCATCATTATCATCATCATCATCATCGTCATCATCGTCATCATCATCGCGAAAAGTACAGGGCTTTTTTCATGTGCATCATATTAAATCATATGAGATTATGAAATCAGAGGTGGGCGACTTACGGCTGTCGATATTGTGGAAGCTGTGGATCAGGGTGGAGATTTGGTTTGATAGCTCCTCCTAAAGAAGAAAAGTGAAGACTGCATGAACAGGAGAGGGGAGGCTGACTGAACATTTAAGGATTTATGACAGACACATTCACATTTCTCTGATTTGGACTTTGGGTTGCTTTTTATTCTCCATCAAGATGCTATCAAGACCCCTTGTGGAATTTTGAGGCCGATAGCAAATCAATATTTGTCCAGTAACTAGTGGCGGGCTACCGCAGCTCCTATGGTGATCAAAACATTATGTCAGAGCTTGTGTCAAATGAAGAACACCACATGACTCCAAAACGTCTCTGCTGCTTCAGGAAACGGCTTCATTCAGTTTGATAGTTTAGAGAGATCTTTGTGATAGGCACATCAGTGGGATAAGAACAGAGGAGAATAACTGAGAAATATGGCTATGTACACTAGAAAGACAAAATCATAAGTATGACAACATTCCCACCTGATAATAATGTTATAGTTATAATGTAATAACAGTAATAGGCTCATCTAATCAAGATTCTCCAATCACATCACATTGTGATTCCTATGAAACATCACATAATATCAACCATGAAGTTAAAACACATGAGCCCACAGTCGGCCTAAACTACACCAATAACGTACATTAATATTTCGCGTCTGCAAAAGTATTTTATATGCAAGCTTTTGGGAAATGCATTACTGTTACTATTGTTGCACAATAACATCTACATTTAATGCAGCACTGGTGAAAAAAAGCTACTACAGTTTTAATAATATCACGCAGGCTTCTTGGACTTTTAGAGCACACATACGAGACTACTAAACCAGCCAGGGACCCCTTACAGGGGACAAAACCTAAATACTTCAGACCTGTTTCACAGTCACAAACCACCAGATATCACTGTTCCTGCTGTGTTTGAAGCCCCGAAGCTTCAAATCTTTTTCAACACAAATCAAAAGAAAGCCTCAAAGCTTTAGCTGATATTTCTTTTTATAAAAAACTTTTAGTACCATCATTTTGGGCACAAAATTGATAACAATTTTGATAATCTACTAATCACTACATCTGTTTAAATTAAGCAAAAATGGAAATGTTTTTCTGTGTTTCATATTATTTTGTAATATTTAGGGGGTTTAGTACTGAGAAACTCAGAAAAGAATAAAATCACCTCAGAATTTGTAACAGGTATTTTTACTATTACATATACTAAATAATTAATTAATAATGAGAATATTAGTTGCAGAAAAAAATGCCCTAGATTGCTCAATTTTTATTTAAAAAGGCTGTGACAAAGATATGTGCAATTATATATTTTACAGCTGAACAATAAACTTTACTATTAAAAATGACAGGCTATTTATGGCAGAAAATAACTGAATAAAAAAGATACAAAGAGATAAAAATAAAAATATTTTACACAAGAATAATAAAATCTTATGTACCGGATACATCTAAATACTGAACAACAGGATTATATGGGATTCCTGGGGTTGATGGCGATATAAGGGAGTAAAAACTATCCAATATTGAAATATCAGCCAATGTATGTATATACATTGATTACGTGTTAAATGGTAAATGGACTTACATTTATATAGCGCCTTATATAGCGTCTTCTGACCACTTAAAGTGCTTTACACTACATGTCAGCATTCACCCATTCACACACACATTCATCCACAACCTTATTAATAAGCTGATGTGAGAGAGCAGATCTGAAATCAGTGTTGGATTATAAAATCTGTTTTGCATTGAAGCCTTAATGAATGACATGAGCGTGAGGGATATTCTTCTCACTGTGAATCCACCAATACATTTTCTGATCAATTTCATCATTGAGCAAGAGAATCCTGCTGCACAATTTGTGAATCTCATCTACATGTTGCTGGTCATTATGTAAAGGATAATGTACAGCGAGCAGGTCATTGTTGTGAAAGAATCCCTGACAGGGCGATGCTGTACCACAACGCGAAGCGGAGGGGTCTCTCATCGCCCTGTTGGGGATTCTTTCAAAACAATGACCTGCTAGTTGTACATTATCCTGCTTATTACACGGCTGCTTACTGAAGAAATCAATATTTTGACACAAAAACGGTCCACCAGAGTCCGACATCAGAGCTGTGCCCATAGCAACGGACTGTTATACATAGTTATACAGAAATTACAGACCGCAGAACACTGTGGTTGACCAATCAGGATTGAGTATTCAACACAGTTGCGTAATAATCATAATTATTAGAGAATATGTTATTATTGTGGTTGTAATTGTTTTTTATACACTCACACACATATACACACACACACACACACACACACACACACACACACACACACACACACACACACACACACACAATAAAATACTTGTCCACTGCACTGTGAGGGGAACAAAACATTTACAGACTGATCTGACATGTTTTCTGGTTTATTAAGCAGATTTTACTTTCTTTGTGTATTAGATGTGGTAATATAATCATTTATTATAGTAGTTTTAAGAAGGTGGAATGAGACTTACATTGAATGTTTAACCTTGTGCTGCTGCAGCCTTCATGTTAATCTGATGGCCTTCTATTCAGACTTTACTTAACAGTATTACAGAAATATTACCATGTCAAACCTCGTAAGATGCCAATGTGGATTTTACAGAAAAGTAACTTGGTGCTTATTCCAACAGGAGACTGACATGTAAAATGACCTTTATAAATGAAGTGCATGTCTGAAAGGGGCTCAATGCTCTCTGTATAACACCCACCACCCATGATAGGAGTCTGTAAGCACTAACAGAACATACCTGCAGCAGTGGTTTATCCTGCATCCACAGACAATAGAACAGACCCTTCCATAGCTTGAGCAGCTCATCACCTGTGAATCCACCTGTACAGAGGACACAAGACTATCAGTCACACATGTCCTGAACCCAGGATACAAAAATCAGTGCTTACACAAAAACTGATGACTGCAGTGGTAATCCATTAGTCATTATTTGACAACAACAAGTAAAGTAACAAGGTTAATGCTGCTACATTACAGTTCACTGGTGGTCAACTGTAACATTAGCTAGCTGGCTAGTGAAGCTACACGTGTGCACCATGGTGTGCAGCACCAGCAGCTACCAGCACCGAGCAGACTGGGACCAGCTTCCCCTTCAGCCCAACCACTTTTAACCATTAATATCTCGTTACCATGTCACCCATTTTAAAGTAAAGTTAATAATAGCTTTAGAGCTGTTGTTAGCTAGCTGTGTCAGAGCTAGCTACCACAGCTAGCAGGCTAACATGTTAGCTCACCTATGTCGCTCTGAGACCTGACGTTGATGTACTTCCTCAGTTTCTTTATCGCCTTGGTCCGGACGGGTTTCTCGTTGGAGGCTAGTCTCTGTGCGAGCTGGACCTCTGGCTCCTGAATCGACGCCATGTTCACCCCGTTTCACGTGGGGACTCTTCTCTTCACTCTCCTCCTCTTCACGTCGCTTCTCTTCCTCTTCCCACGTTGGTTTCCACCGTACGATGCGGACTGATGACGTCACGATAACTTGGTGACTGTACTTCCGCACAGCGCCACATGGCGGCAGCCTCTGACCTCTGACTGATGCTCATACACTATGGTTCACACATCTATGGATATAGCCTACATGTGGGCTACGAGTCTTGGAGATGAGAGGCTGAGCAAATTGAGCCTCATTAGAGGGTTTTGACTGAGATCATAGAACTACACATATGCATAGCTATCAGGAATAGTGTATAAAATGAACAAATATGGTGAAGAACTGCAGAGATTATTTTACTATTTAAATGCAAGCCCAGTCCTGCAGAGAAGTGTTCTTGTTTGTGTATATGGCTCCCTTAGCTGATGCTCGGATGTGTAGAGTGTAGAAGCTTCAGGTCTGAATATACCCATGTCAGTCTTTCCAAGTTTCTTCAGCGTGTCTAATGTTTGTGGTGAGCTTCAAGTGCTATTTTAAATAAAACAAAGCATGAAAATGACAGAGCTCTAAACTTTCATATGTATCTGATATTATCTCCACCAATTGGACAATGACTCTAATATCATCCAAAAGCCAAAAGTGAAAGCTCCTGTAGATCCTCCTGAGATCCAGGATGTCCAACAGAGAGGTTAAACTTTGTCTGGGTCCAAGGATCTGAGCTTTTATAGTATAACTAGCTGGGGATACATAACTTTCTTAAAAAAATAATAACAATAGGCCTATTTTAAGAACTTAATTTTACACTTACATCAGTATTACTTGGTATGTGGTAATGATCTGTACAATAGGACCCTAAGCAATTAAGACATAATGGTATAAACTAGTATAACACTATTAAATTATATTATTAGGCATTAGACGCTATTGAAAGAAAATAGGAAAACATACTTCCTCAAATGCCTGAAAAGAATGCTTGCTAGAAAACCTCCAGGCTCATATACTCCAGTTATTACTTGAAGGGGAAAGAGCTAAAATAAAGGAATTTCAAATTCAAAAGACAAAAAAAAGAAAACACCAGGTTTCATGTAAACACATTTTTGGAAACTGTTGTCTGATTATCCAGAGTGACAAAGACACATTAACCTCCTGTGTTCACTGTGTGGTATTTGATGAAACATAAATTGATTTAAGAATATGCCCCATGTAAACACAATATCATCCGGAATAATGAAGGTCTTAAAACTAGATTTTTACAGAGGGTCCCTGTTCATGACAGGGTCTCGGGATCTGGTAAGGAAGCAGGGCTCTCCTTAAGGCCCTTATCAAATGTGGATATTGTGCTTTAGTAGTGCATATAGTGCATGTTCCCAAACACAAGTGCAGATGTTTGGGAATCTATTCAAATTACCACAAAACAATCACCACACAATGAACCTGGGGCTTTTGGAGCCCTTGGGAGTCTGAGGCAGTTGCCCGCTTTGAGCATCAAAAATGAAATTCCACTCATTTCCATTATATTGAGGTGAAGGTAGAAGCAAATTTTTCAATATAAATCAATCATCATGGTTCGATATGACTTGGGCTAAGAAGAAGAAAGGAGCAGTTGAGAGGTGGGATCAGTCAGAGATCAGGAAAATCAACAAAACAAACACAACTTCAGTGACACTGAAATAAAAATACTTTGTTATAAAGTGACAAGAACCTCAACCATTTACTAAGGCCACAGTCTGTTAATCATGAATCCATGACAATAATCTTTATTCATTGAGAAGGACTCATTTAATAAACTTGTAGGGAAATGAAAAAGTGATGAAATTAGGTCAAAAGAAAAACATCACAGTGTAAATGTCTGTGTGATGATCAGCACTGACAGCTCAGTGGACATGAAGTTCCCGTTTAATGAGCTCACTGCAATAAGTCTTCATCCCTTCATTGTTTGGTGTCTATCTAACGGGTTTATCCTGTTAGTCCATGCAATCTTCCTTCATTCGGCCAGTGTGGATGGAGCTACAGTACAAACATGGCTGTGTTGACAAGTTACAGGGCCCCGAGGAAAAACAGTGCTCTGCTGGAGTTACTCTTACCTGGCCCCAGGTGTTCTGGTGTGAACTCAGGAGGAAGGGGGTCTGGGGCAGTTGCTGCTTTGCCTGCCTGGCTAGAGGAAAGGTTTTATTGTAAGCCATGAGATGAGATGAAATGAGATGTAAGATTTTTTAAAACATCAGAATTGGTCAAATGATGTATTTATTCAGGGAATTACAAAGTCTGACACCATCAGGCAGCAAAGGTCCACAGATGGAATCAAACTGGATTTGTTGCGATCAGTTTATGGATCACGTTTTAACCACTTATCACAGAGAGAGAAAGAGAGAGAGAGAGAGAGAGAGAAAGAGAGAGGCTGGGGTCGTGATGTGGAGCTAGGGTTAGGGTTCTCCTTATACATCCATGGGAGCTAGCAGCTACACTAACACGTTATGAATACTAGGAATGAGAGAGGCTCTCTAGTCCTCTGGTCCTCTAGTCCTCTAGTCCTCTGGTCCTCTAGTCCTCTGATCCTCTAGTCCTCTAGTCCTCTGGTCATCTAGTCCTCTGATCCTCTAGTCCTCTAGTCATCTAGTAGTCCTCTGATCCTCTAGTCCTCTAGTCCTCTGGTCATCTAGTCCTCTAGTCCTCTGATCCTCTAGTCCTCTGGTCCTCTAGTCACAGTTCAACAACCGTCTGAACGCAGAGGCAGTGCGTGACGTCAGAGCAGCCCAGCTGTGCGTGTGTGTGTGTGTGTGCGTGTGTGTGTGTGTGTGTGTGTGTGTGGTGACAGTGAGCTCGCTCTCACACAACAAGGAAGTGGAGGAGGACATGTCGCTCAGCTGAAGACACGAACACACGGACACACAACCTCCGCCTGTCTCTCCACGGTAAGTGTTTATATCCCGGTACCGAGCGAGCGAGGGTCGGTTCCTCCTCAGCAGGAACAGAGTGCTTTTATCCCGGTAGGCTACGACACCGAGCGACGGTCGGCGGGTGACCGTGTGATCCCGCCGTGATGTGGTTTAGCTAGCTGTCGTTACACCGAGCAGGAAGCTGTCGGTGTGTTGTGAGGACAGCTACTGTATCTATAACTACTGTATGAATAATGTCCTGTAGCTCCGTTAAATAGCTGCTCAGAGGCCTGGAAGATGTCTCTGTGTCTCTGTGTCTCTGTCCACTGGGTCCATGCATCACTGAGACCTACAGGGTCTCTATTTGATTTAGAAGTGGTTACTCTTCTACATATGGTAAACATGAGGAATATAAGAGACCATAACATCAGTCCCCGTCGTCCACGTCTGCAGCTTCAGATGCTGCTCTCAGCCTCAGCAAACACTGAGACAAAGACAAGGATCTGGAGTCTAAATGCACTGTGGGACTGTCTCTCTGTCTCTCTGTCTCCCTGTCTGGGTTAGAGAGTTAGAGAGAGAGATCATAGCTGTAAGTTACTGAAGCCATAGAGCTGTGGTTTCAATTTACCATAAGATGAAGCTTCAGTGATTAAACTAGGAAGCTATTTATGTCACATGACATTTCTAAGTGTAGGCTGTATGGCAGCAGTGATTCTGTCCTGGCTGTAACGTGGCCACGCTGCCAGCTCTCTCTCTGCTGGAGCACACAGACAAACAGAGGAGGATTTCTGCTGCTCCTGGTCCAGCATGTTTCCAGTATTTCTGCTGCTCCTATCAGCATGTGATAGTCCAGAGCTGAGCTGCAGCTCCTGGTCCATTATGTTTCCTCTGTGTAACATGTGATAGTCCAGAGCTGCTGCTCCGAGGCAGATGGATGAGCTGAGCAGCAGATCAAACATGAGGCCAGTGTTTCACTGTGTTCTTTAGGGGAAAAGGAGGTTGGAGATGAGGCTTTGTGAATCAAGTGAAAGGCATTAGTTTGAATATAACCGTCTTGTTAAATCTGGGTAGAGAAAGTACATGAACAACACTGACAGTAAACGACTTACTGCATTTCTGTGACCTGGTTAGATATATGGTTTCATTTGGAGTAGCTGGCATATACTGTAAGGGCTCATCCATGCTTCATGTTTACCAGGATTCACCAAAACCCTGATTATAACCAGCATACTAATGCACGTGTAACAGAGCCATTTATATAAGATAAAGACAAGCAGCAAATCCTCAAACTAGATAAGCTTGAACCAGAGAATAATGAACATTTTCACTAGATAACTGACATAAAAGAATAATCAATGATCAACAATTTGCTGATTGTTCTGCCTCTCCTAGTTTGGCTTTCTGCTCCATTGTAGAGTTACTGCAGTGTGGCGACTGCGAGACCTTCTCACTTGTACTATTCTAAAATCTGTGTCAAACTTTGACAGGTGAGCTGGCTTTTTATGCTCTGATGGACTTCGGCTGTATGAGGTTTAAGCTGAACAGTAAAAAACAAAATGTCAGATGCCTTAGTGAGCCTTTTACACCACTTTTCACTGACGGAGTTCTCCATTTCTCCTTCTTTATCTCTTCAGTTATACCCTGTCTCCTCTCTTATCATTTCTTTTTCTTCCTCTCTCCTCCTCCACTACCTCTTCTTCACCCTTCTCCCTCTCTTTTCATCTTCTCAGACTCCAGAGCTCACTGTGTCCACCATGTGTCTTCTTGCTGCCGATCTCCCAGCAGCTTCCTCTGAGATGGAGATGACATGATGTCTGCGTGTTCCCCATCAGCCTCCTCAGCGTGAGCCCACATCTGCTGCCCATCACCGTCATTGTCAATATTCACATCCAAACATGGCGTCTGTTCCTCCTGGGGTCCGCCTGCTGGTGTCCTTCGACAGGGACCAGTGGTAAGTCTGAACTTGACTGTGTGTGTTTAACGGGGTGTAGTCTCTTTACTTTCAGCTCACTGTCATGTTATATGAGTTTTCATTCCTGACTGCCAATTTGCCATCAATGTGAAACTAATGTGAAAGTGTGAATTGTTTCTGTCTATTAGAATGTGTGTGCACGTGTGCTTATTTTCAGTTCACATATAGAATTTTTTCCCCATCCAAGACCATTTCTACAAGATCTCAAAGTTTATTAACAGATTATTTATTTAGATATTTCTGTTCAATATGGACATTTCGGTGTAGCAATCAGCACTGAGCACAGACCTTTTTGTCCTCCTGAGCTGAGCAGTAAGGACTGTTTAAGGTGCGCAGCAGAGTCCTGAGAACAGGAAATATGACATTCTGCTGAGGGCTTTGGCTGCCATTCTCAAAATGTGATGACGTAGTAGTAGTGTATTATAGACTGAGCCGCTGACGTCAAATGCAATTAGTGTCGGTCACGTGAGTTGTTGCGTTGCTAGGAGGTTTCTATAGCTTTCTTATTGTCAACATATCCAACGAGAATTGCAAATCCACCATTGTGTTAGTCCGTCTCTCATTTTGACCTTCATGCCCCGTCTTTGGTGCTCGCTCAGCCCTGAGTCCATTGGTTCCTACTGAAGACTTAACTCTTTAAAAGCAGCTCACAGATTTATCAAAGGCTCTGTAATTTCCTGAAACAGCTGGTCACTGATGTACATGATTACTTTAAGAGAGAAGGAACTACTCATCCCATAAACCATTGTGAATGGGGACTCACCACCTCTGGAAACTCTCAAAAAAAACATTTAAACCATCCATTGTAGGTGTAAATGCAGACACATTCAGCCACTGTATGTCTTATTTCTCACCTCAAATGTTTTCAGAAACACATTTGTGTGAACTGTTTTCATGATAAAAGAGAAAAATTCCAAACGAGCCGCCATGTTGGTCCCGGTTTGAAATCTGGGAGTAGACCACACAGAGCAGCACAAAATGCGATTTAGCGAATAAATGATGACATACATGAAGCATGTGACTTCAACGTCCAGTCTCCACACAGCAACGTTCCTCACATTAAAACATGGAACAAACACAGATATCATATTTCCATCCGGTTTCTGCATTGTTCGACTGGCGCTCTTTTAATGACGTCATCTTGTTGCGCCCTCTTCTTCTGCAATGGTATAATGGCACCCGACTGGAGGATTAGTTCCACCTACTGCTTATCTTGATGGACCAACTCCTAATAATCACATACCTGCAGTGGATGGAAACAAGCAGTCATTGGCATTTGCTTTTGCAGATTTTCTTGAAGTTCGGTTAAAATTTGCGATACATTTGGATGGAAACCTGGCCATTGTCAACTAAATGCAGTTGTAGCAAGGTTCATGGAAACTGTACTCTCAGTTACATAACATGAAAAAGTAATTCCTATAGCCACAGGGTTAATTTCACCTTTAGTGAGACGTGCCTATATAGTGCCCATGACAAAGCACTACTATAAAGAAGCCCCGTCCATACAGTATCCATTATAGAAGCAAGAGCCGGTGTCAACTGCACAGACCACATCAGAACAGTGAATAGTGCCTCTATGTGCAGGATGGTTCTGTGGATTAGTCTTCTTGCTTGGGAAACCATCCATGTAGCATGAGTGCACAGATAGGAGTTTGGATCAGGCTTTTGCTGTCTCAGTCATTCATTTTTATTCACACCTTGTGGTTGTTAGATGCATGGGATGCTCCCATTGCTCATCCAAAGCTTCCATTTCTTCCACTCTCAGCTCACTTTTAGAAAGGCGAAGTCTTCTTTTTCCACCTGAAGCTGTCCTGCATGTGTAGTTGCAGGTGTTTCTCCAGTTTGGCCTTTCCTGTAGTTTCAGTGCTGGATATTCTGTTTTTTATCCTCATCAGACTTTCACTTTTTTGATTTAGTGTTTTTATTTCCCCCGTTTATAATGAACCCAGATCAGATCTCTGACACTTTGTCCTGCTGTTGTGTGTCATGCATCCGTGTATGTATGACACATGCTGTGTAAATTTAAATTGCCCACTGATTTACTGATAAAACTATTCACTTGAGCCAGGATTGAAGAGTCCTGATATGTGACCTTGATTGACACCTCCCAGCCGTAGACTATCAATCTAACACACTGATATGATGAAGTGGGGAAACTGCTGTTTACTACGAGCCAGTTGTCAATCATTCACTCGGCAGCTACAGATCCGGGGGCTAACCACAAATATTTGTCAAATCTGGTATCTGGACTGTAATAAGCCCGTCCAATCATTTCATTCGGCCTGAATGTAATGATTGATACCCGCCTGCGTGTGTTCACTCTGCCCGTACACTCATTGCACCATCACCAGAGTCTTCCACCAGCTGATACACAACTTATGACTTGGTGACTTTTTCTCTAGATTTAGGGCCTTCTGGAGCTAGTGCTGCTAGCTACTTTCATTGGAGAAGAGTTGGCATCACTGGGCTGGGTTTATAGGTTGGATTATTTTAAAATGTAGTGTGCTCTTGCTAGTTTCTCAAGATTATCAACCGTAGCTTTAATTATCTACACCTTAGTGAACGGGGCTCTTGCATAAGTAAATTGTGCTCTTTCAAACTGCGATTTTGAAGAAACAACAATTCATTATTATGGTGTACGGTCTAAGACCTGCTCTATATATAAAGCGTCTCGAGATAACTTCTGTTATGATTTAACGCTATATAAAAATAAATTGAATTGAATTGAATTGAATTGAATTATTCAGCCCTAATTATCATACATTCATACTCCATGGCAACTTGGTTTGAACGGTTGCTTTGGATGTCCTGTTATAGCATTTAAACGGACACCTGCCAGCCAATCAGAAACCTTCTGTGGTCTTGACACAAATGTCCATAATGACTAAATATCCTAATAGGAATTTCATAGTACATCATGAAATGTACTGTCTTATCAGACCATTGAAAATGCCTCGTTAATAAAACAACCAAGCTTTACTGTGAGTTGGATAAATATGTTTTCAGTTAGTCATCATGTGTATCTTCAGCACACAGTGTGCTGTCAGAGGCAGCTGGGTTAGAGCGGCGTCTTGCCGGCTTTACTCAGGACACACACTGGGAACGCGCTCACAGCATGCCGTCCAGCTGTTGCATAAGAATGTGTCCAGTTGCTCATCTCAAACTGCCCCTTGGTCTATCTCCAGCATCTGCTGCAGAGCCCGAAAAACAGCCTGACGCCTCCACTATATAGCACACAGATAAAATCAGAACACAAAACACAGCACAAAGAAGATTGTAAACATAACTGAGAGACAAAGCAAACCAGGATATCCTGAATGTATGACACTGTAGTAGAAGGGTGTAGCATTGGCAACGGAGTACAGATTGCTCTATTAGTCTTCTACTGCTTAATGTGAGTAGCAGCTGCCTCACACATTCTATGTGGTTGGCATCTCGCCTTTTTACAAGCAACACGTCTGCAGGATAATCATCGTTAATGTGTCTTTCAGACCTCAGCCACATGTCAAATAGCTTATTCTTTGTGTGCCGAAATATTTCACAACACTTTTCCCTGTCT
This sequence comes from Sebastiscus albofasciatus, assembly GCA_916701655.1. Classification (NCBI taxonomy): domain Eukaryota; kingdom Metazoa; phylum Chordata; class Actinopteri; order Perciformes; family Sebastidae; genus Sebastiscus; species Sebastiscus albofasciatus. Next base: position 15,119 of record CAKAOI010047245.1, read on the forward strand.
TCTGACGTGTGTTGTAATCCCAGTCGGGCAGATATGGGAGGTCCAATCAGATGTAAAATGCGTCACGCTCATTCTGGCTGGTGATTACATATGTTTTCTATATTTGCTCGTTACATAATAGGGCCGGAAAAGGCATAATGTCAGCCACGCACCTTTTGAGTGTCTGTTAATGATACACAAATATCCCTAAATTCCATCTGCTGTGGATTGCGTCACTACTGTAGACACACTGTATGGAGGAATATTTGTGAGGTGATCTCTGCAAATATGTGTGCTGCGGTTTTAGCCTGTCTTGTTGGCAATGAAAGAGATAAGCAGGCTTATTAAGAATACCAGTGTTAGCTGTGTCCTGTCATGCCCTGACCTCAGACCGAGACTGAACATGCTGCTTTGGATTTGAGCTCTCAGTGCTGCCCTCCTGTGTTTCCTCTCTGCAGGTACAGAGCTCTCACGTTCATTCTCACCTTTCTGCTCTACACCAGCTTCCACCTCTCCAGGAAACCCATTAGCATCGTCAAGGTAACACATGCTCATTGTTGTAGTAGTATACTCTATACATCACATTCACACGTACAGTAACACACCCTGTGCAGAGGTTCCCTGACAGTGATGAAGCCCAGTCTAAAACTGAAGTTGAGATTTTTATTGATGATAATTGTATTTAGAGGCCAGGCTTAAAGGGGAACTTCCGTATTTTTCAGCCTGGACCCTATTGTTCTATGTTGTTGTGTCTAACTGACTAACAGGGGACAATGCTTTCTGAAACAGGTCCAGTATTGAGGGAGAACACTGTAGACGGCAGCTGCTCACAGGCTGTAATGTAATCCTATCGTGGTGAGCTGGCACCGCCATGTACGTCCACTAAAAGTGCTGGGTTTTTGCCATGACAGGCTGCGGTTGTTATTAGAAGTGTGTGAGACATTATGGAAAGAGTCTCTCTCAAGGAGAAGTCTGGTTGTGAAATCTGGCGAGGCGACGTGTTGCCGGTAGAAAACGGTGGAACAGCGGAATACATCCATGGTGGATGCCCGTCAGTGGCAACAACAAGAACTTTTAGTGGATGTAACGTTACATTGATGCTGCTCACTGCCCTCACAGCTCGTTTCACGGTTGTTGGTTACAACATTCTCCCTCAACACTGGACCAGTTTCAGAAAGTGTTGTCTCCATTAGTCACTTAATCACAAAAACATGGGAAAATAAGCTCAGGTTGAAAAATACCTAAATTACCCCATGAGCTTTGGGGAATTAGCTGGCACTGCACAACAGCTGCTATCAGGAGCTCAGTGTAATAGCAGTAATCCTACATGAGAAAGGGTGTGTTCCATGTATTAGACGAGGTTGAGGTGATGGTGTGTCTGTCCCAGATCACAATGAGCAATACTGTACAATTATTATAAGAGTGTGTTTTGGTGCAAGAAAATGTTGTGGAGATCATAGCTAATGGAAAGCTTGCAACATAACACCAAGAACAGAATAACTGAGTCAATCCACACACTGCCTGCATAATGCTTCATTCACACATATTGACCAAGAAGGGTATCAGGCTGGCATACAGTGCTACACAAACAACTCAGAGTTTGTATGTGATTTATTGTATTACATATACATTTGGTGGATATTAGGGTGAAGGCTGGTTTAAAATATAGAAACAAATGAATATAATGTGGATGAATGAAATGCTCCCCATAGGGAGAACATTCTGTGGAGTTAATCTCCTCAAATACTCAACATGACATCCATCAATGCACCTGCATGTACTATTACTGATTTTCCATCATCCATTTATTCATATTGTTTGTCCGTTAATTAACGTTTAAAACGACTTCTAGAAGAAGACTTGGTGTAGGTTATTAAGAAGAGTTTCCTTTAGTGGTCTGGTACATGTTAAAGCTGTCCAACTGGTAGTATTATATAGCGGATTGATATCTTGGATACAGCTTTGGTTCAGGTGAAATGTTTTAAAAATGGATTTCCAAGATAGTCCATTTATTCATAATGTAAATATGTGAAATTAGATCCATGTTTTAGATTAATTGTATGTAATGTTTTATGAAAACAGTTTGCGGCCAAGCTGCAGTCGGTAACAATTCTTCTGAACCAGGGTTATTATAGTAAACTAAAACTAAAACTAAAAAGGAAAATAAGCAGTGAAAAATATTTTTAGTAAACTGAAACTAAATAAAACTAAATCCTTTAAGAAAAACTACAAATAAAATGAAACTATATTTCCTGGTTAAAAAGTAATAAAAATAAAATAAAAATGAATGTAAATTGATTTCTGTTTTATTTTTTTTTAGCTATAATATATCACTACTGAAAAAAGGAGGCGGCATGAATTTCCATCAACTCTTGTGACATGAACCACAGAAATAGAGCAGACTTGTCCCTCCAGGAGACGGTGCAGTGCCTCAATCGCTTCACATCGGACACTAAAGTAGCGCGAAGATTAAACATGAAACATTACAACCATTCTAGTTCTCCAACCGTGTATTTTGTATGTCGCCTACATGTAGCTACCTCTGAGACATTATATCTGGCCCTAACAAAAACTAAAGTAAAACTATTGTAAAACTAAAACTGAAAAGCTGAAACTAAACTAAAACTAACAAACACACTCTGAAAACTAACAAACACTAAACTAAAATAAAATAAAAACTAATTGAAAATTCAAAACTATTCTAATCTTGAGCATACTGTGATGTTTTCTGTCATGTTATAGACCAAGCCTTTGTTCTAAAATGTGCTGGTGTTGCAGCCACAGCAGTCCTCTGCACAGAACAAGCAGACACTGTAGACAACAGTATTCAGTGATAGTATAGGGTTAGATGGAGCCTGTTACACATAACGTTAGTGTTTTCTGGCCAACTGAATGGTGCACTCCTTGTTGTGTTGACAGAGCGAGCTCCATAAGAACTGCTCCTCTGTCAGTGAGATCGCCACCGCCCTCTCCAGCAGCAGCCAGCAGCCCCCCCTGCCGTCTCTCCACACAGACATGGACTGTAGCTGGAAGCCTTTTGGTTGGTATCTGCTTGACTCCTGATATATTCCTGTTTGGGTGCTGGATGCATTGAAGTCATCCTAGTATTATTAAAGTCAACATGATGCTGTTGTTTTGCCATTTAGAATGCGTTCCCTTTAGCACCCACAGGTTTGCTAGAAATTGAAAAATCGGATTGTGATATGAATGTAGCAGTCAGGGAAGAACCTGGAAGCATAAAGACCAATAAACAGATCTGAGGATGAACTAAATCTGATGTACCGTCCTCAACTATCCAACTCTTCTTCTACTGTCAGAGAAAAGGAACTACAAACAGCTGCTGGGAGCCATGGACTACTCCTTCCTCTGTGCCTATGCAGTGGGAATGTACCTCAGGTAAGATGGCAAGAAGAGGTGAAGAGTACATTTACCAAAGTATATGAACATAAATACAATAAACTACAAAATATGAAGATGATCCATTATGTCAACTGTGGTCGTGGTGAAAATCAGTGAAATCTGTCAACAGATACACATTTTAATAGGGAAAGGCATTCAACCCCCTTATATAGCTAAACGGTCTTTTCACACCTTACACACCTGGCACTAAAATACAATCTGTATCTGGATACGTTATTTGAATAAGGAAAAACAGATGTAAATGCATGCAGAACGCCCTGGGATCGGCATGCAATTGGATCAGCCTGAACAAATTTGGAGCTGGCTTATGTAAGCTAGTACCAACCCATAATATCATGACGTCCATCCATCAATCAATCTGCCACTTTTAGCCTCAAGGGAGGTGTGTGTGGAGCCACAGTCTTCTGTAGAGACAGTTCAGAAAGAGTCTGTTTCCTCTATCTGTGTCACATGGGTTTGGCACAAGCCCCCAGGAAGAGCACCGGTCGTTGATCCCAACTTTCGTAGTGGCCAAACGGCGGTACTACAACGTCCGTGTCAGTCACGTGATGCCATTGGCCCCAAAAAGACTTTTTCCAAATAGACTTACATTGGGAAAGAGACGTCTATAACTCAGCAGATAATAATAATAACAACACACTCTCGCAAAGATGTGACAACCAACGCTCGCTAATGCCCTGACTGACTCATTTATGTAATGCTAAATATGTCTGTTAGCTGTGTACATATCTAATATTAGCAAAAGAAAATGTAAATACATTATGCAAATATATAACCCATTTCAAACCACTGGCGGAGCTTGAAATGCACGCACTTTGTTATATAAAGGATCTTTGACTCCGTATCACGCTACATTCTAAGCCCGCCCACTTTTTACCGGTCCAATCAAATGCGAAGGATTCGATTTAAATCCCTATTGTAACTGTACACCGCTCAAATGTTCCGTTCACTGGGGAATACTCAGAGTACAGAAGATAAAGACGCTCTAACTTCTGTTTCCACTGTCTCAGCTTTACAGTGATACTCAGTTTATGTAATTCCAAGACTGTTTAGGGACCGCAGTTTGCAGAAATATTCAGATACACCATTTTTAGAATAGGAGACAATAACACATTTATACTGCATTCATACAACTGCATGTGATTATCGTAAAGTGGGCATTTCTGTAAAGGGGAGACTTGTTGGTACCCATAGAACACATTTTCACCCATTTTCACCCCTTTGAAAATGGCCATGATAGCAGCTACTGTTACAGAAGCTGCTGTAACTTCATTGTTGTTTTCTGTCACTGTGTGTGTTCTGGAAATCTAATCCAATCTAATGTAAACTGATCTAATCTATTATTGAAATCCACATATTAATGTTGCATGTTGATTGACACAGGTATTCCTACCATAACATTTAGCCTGGTCATGTAACGCAGCTAGAAAGCACTCACAAAGCACATACCTCCACCAAGACTGCACCATCTTCTACATTTTATTTTAATTTTAAATATGTATAGAATTACACGTGTAAAATTGAATCATGTTACACAGTTATGTTGTACTAGTGCCAGATAGTTTTCATTCCAACATGTGAGGTTGTTGAGGGGTTCAGAAATACTCTAATCTGTCTAAGTTCCTGGACCTGGATCATCACTGTAAACTAATCACTTGTCCTATTGGCTTTAGATGTCACAATGTGTTTTTGAGATGTCCTGCTACCTAACAGACAAACAGACATAACTGAAACATAATCTCCCCGGTGATGGTTGTGAAACAAAGCTCGCATGTAGAAAGACATTTAACACCCTTCTTGATGTGAGTAAGTTGTTGTGGTTAACATGATGTCCCCACTGTTCGCCCATACAGCGGCATCATCGGGGAGCGCCTGCCCATTCGACTCTACCTAACGGTGGGCATGCTGGCCAGCGGCCTGTTCACCTGCCTGTTTGGACTGGGTTATGTCTACAACATCCACAACCTGGGTTTCTATATATTTGTCCAGGTGAGACACAGCATCATGCATTAGTAAATCACGAACACCACTTTTCAGCCTGAGGATTAAAGGGATAGTTCCGGTGTCTCTCAGTGGGGTTGTATGAGGTACTGATCCGTAGCCAGTGTATTACCTACAGTAGATGACTGTCGTCGTGCCCTCAGCAAGCCTTCTGCAAGGTAAAGTTGCTGTTTTGTCGATAGAGTCTGGTGACTTTGTAGAGAGTATAGAAGGATATATGCTCTGGTATTTGTTGCCGCAGGAGATGAATGAATAACCTGCTCTGCCACTCCAAATACAGAGAGCAGCACAGATGGATGTTCACACACAAAGAGACACAGAGATAATCACAGGGTTATGTACCCATGCATTTACATATGCTCACACAAATAACATGTGTTTCTAATGCCTCACTGTCCTTTTCCATCCCTCTTGTGATTTCAGGTGGCCAACGGCTTAGTCCAAACCACTGGCTGGCCCAGTGTAGTGACCTGCATCGGCAACTGGTTTGGAAAAGGAAGGTAAGGTGGAATCATTCCTCGACTGACTTCAGCAGAGGAAAACATTACATGTGGATTTCAGTTGGGCTTCTGTTTTAAAGTAGTGGTTTATGGGACAGTGTGTCAGGTACTGTAGGTGTATTATTATTATGTTATTATTTTAACTCGATATGACCAAGTTCTATCACCGTAACATACAGATCTGCTCTGTAAATCAAGTCATGT
>CAKAOI010047246.1:0-18456 GCA_916701655.1 Sebastiscus albofasciatus
CCTTGTCTGATGTTAACTGGATAATTCATATAATTCACATCGGAAACAAATTGGTGACTTGCATGCACCCTCTGTCTTTGCAGCTTTTATCTAATTTGCTTTAATTGCCACTGCTCTCTCAAGTAAGCAGACTCCGCTGGGTGCTTTCGCATAGTCATGGTGTCCTGCTGTCCCATCAGCTTCTTGGGAGTTCTGTGGAGCTCGCGCTTCCTCCACCTCCCCGCTGCAGTTGCCTCATTAATCAACTGGAAGTTAGTGGCTGCTCCAGCGCCGGCTGCCCTCACAGGCCAAAGTCTATGCGCACAGAATAATGAGCCAAACTCATGGGACGTTTCAAATGAGATTTTCTTTTGATTTGACTCTCCTTTGCACCATCTCTCGGGTATTTGTTCCAAGGTATTACCATCTTTATAGGGCCATTTCCATTTGGTGTAAGGTGTTAATTGTTTTTGCAATCTTGTTGGTAGCAATATCATATTTTTAAAGTTTAATTTGGATTATATATGCAGTCATTACCCCTTGTTAAACAATTTAATTAGATACTGACACAGTGTTGTTTCTTTATGTTTATTAGATTGCTGCAGTTCATGATCACTGCAATAATGGTTGACATAAATGCCAGCGTAACTACAAATGATCGTAAATAAAGAATTAATTACATTAAACCATGCATTACCCAAACTACATTTATCACATATTAGTAGATACTCTCTTGAGTGCTACAACCATTATCTATGTCATAAATATATATGTGACAGATTGAAGTGTCCCTTAACATATAGTAGTTTGTGTTTGTGTGACTTTTTAGTGGGCCAGTTATGAAAAACTCAATTTCTGGTGGAAAATGAGTTGTGGAAGAAGCGAGCCCTGAAGTTGAACATAGTAAGATTGATGCCCACAGAGGAGGCTATGAGGAGCCTTGGGGACATGAGCACTTGTATCAGCAGGGGGATTAAAGAAAATATGCAAAGAAAGAGTCACTGGAAAGATAAATGTGTAGGCACCTTGTGAAGAACACAAAAATGAAAACCCTCACTGGGGAATAACATCAAATTTTATTCACCTTGAACCTGCAGGGAATTCAGTCTAATTTTATCCTTTGCATACGGTGTCACTGGCTATGCTGCTGCTGCTGTGCTGCTGGTGAAAATGTTGTGGTCCTGCAGTATTTACAAAACTACTGGCTAGGGCTTAGTTCTGAAGTACTTTATCTTGGACGATGCTTATGAAACAGGCTGCAGCTCTGACTACTTAGTTTACAGTTCAGTCCAAATCCACCATGAAAATCATTTCTACATCATTATGACGACTCTCCTTTTATTACTCTTCTCGTTACAGAGGTATCGACTTATTTTTTTAGTTTACGGAAATCAAAATATCTTTCCAAGTTGGGAACTCTTGTGTTATCTGTTTGTGCAAAGGGAGTCATTATCTCAGTCCATATTTTAAATCAAGGGTTCTCAAACTTTTTGGGGCCAGGGATCCCCTCATAATCGTAACACCAATTAAGCACAATGCTTACTACCATTTGTACTCTTAGATGCCGTTGGAGCTATTTGTATTCTAAAACTTTTCAACCTAAATACTTTAGAGCTGTTTCATAGTGATAAACAGAAACACATTTTAATGTGAGTCCTGTTAATATTTATATAACCCTTTTAAACAGAGAGTAATTTGGTTGAATTTGCATTTGGACTCAACCTGAAAACATAGTAGCAAGACTGGCATAGTCCTAATAAATCCAGATGTGTATAATTACCAGTCTAAAGCTGACTTTCAGTAAGCACTTCAACTTAAAAATAATATACTTATTGTTGTGTGTCACAATCTTAACGGAGTTTCTATTGGCCCAAAGCTAACGTGGGTGGTAGTAATGGACACAATATGCTTGTTTTATTGGCGTAAATGGTCCACATCTGTAGATATGCACTTTTTTTTTTTGCATATTACAGTACAGTAATGCTATAAATGATTGAAATGATTCTAGAAATAATAATAATGTGGTGGAAGCAGCAATAATTATGGCTGCACCATTTTGTTATGTGTAACATTTAGGCGTTTTAATAAAGCGATTGAATGTTCTGTGTTCTGTATTGCAAGCACAAAAATATTGAATAATACAGTGAGAATTAATAATGAATATAACTACCCACTTTGGGAGGACCTAGTCTGTTGCTCATCTTGAGACATGATACGGTATGATGAAATAGACTCACGATACAGGCAAGTTTGTTTGTAGCAACTTTTAGGCACGGATAAGGTGAAGAAATGTATTAGAACAACATAAGAGCACATAAAAACACAAATGAAAACAATGAAAAATTAAAACAAAATCAGTTAAAATAGGTAAATTGACATAAATTAAATGAGATCAAATCAAATATAATGCAAATTGACTAAAATAATAGCATATAATAGCAAACTGTTTTCCCTAAAAACCACAAACACAGGTTACTGACACAGGTTGTAACCGCATATTATATTATTGTATTTTCAGAGTTTACAGTACGATCAAACAACGCATGGTCCTCACCCAAATGCTCATTTATATGAATGCTGCAGTAAACCCGACTTCACGGGATGGCAGCCGCAGACTGACCCCTCTGTGTTGCACAAGCTCAAACTTTAATACACACGCCTCACAGCATGAAACACAACACCGGTACCCTGAGATGGAGGCAATTTTCCACCACAAGCACTATGCAGGAAAAACACAAGGGCACAAACTCAACTCTCTGTTTATAGCTTTCAGAGAAAACCATGTATTTTTAGGTGAACCAAACCTAATGATTTATATCGCTAGCTGTTCAGAACATTGGTCATGCTCTTCACTACGAGTTTGGATTCCCTGAAGTGAAGTGAGTAAAAATGTAATGGTGCCTAGCTTCTCTAATAATAACAACTAGTCTGGTACAACAGTTCTGTTCAGCACCAAGAACTAAAGAACTTAGAGGCAACTATAGTGTGCCTGGTTAGTCTTTTCCGTATCTTGATGTAAACATTGGGCCTCATTCACCAATATCTTCCTGAGTTTATTCTTAAGTGTGTTCTTAAAAAGTTTACGTCAGATTCACAATGTGTTCTTAAACCTCAGAATTGTTCGTACCTGTGTTTTTATAATGATGAATCCCATTGTCCTCCTGAGTTGAAGGCGTGTGCTATTTGATCCTAATTAACATAGGTAACGCTCTGCCAGACCCCATAAAAGAGCATAAAACTGCAGGGCGGTGTGCACACACAGAGCTTGAAAAGAGAGAATTAAGTCAATAATGGCCAAACGGAAGTGTAAAGAGAGTGGAGCATCGGATCAAAGTTTATCATATTTGGTTATCAGCAAATCAATAATCAAGTACAAATGATGTTAAATGTTGTTGAAATGGAAAGTGTATGGAAATGACTTTCTAGGAGTGATAATTGATCATACACTATGTTGGAAACCACACATAAATAATGTAAAAACAAAAATGCTATAATGATATTATCTCAAACTATACTGTATATATACTGTAATTTGAATCAGAACTCACTATATATAATGTATTGTTGTCTCGTAGTTCCATACATTACTGTGTAGAGGTTTGGGGAAACACCTACAAAACTAACACTAATCACATTTTTATGCTACGGATTAGGATTTAGTTGATCTTAAAACTGCAGAGATAATTTACAATGAACAAACATAATGAGCTTTCTAACTGTATTCAGAGGTTGCTAGGAATTAAAGAGAGCCGGTATGAATTTAGAGGAATAGGTACATTTAAACAAGGAATTAACAATGTGTAGTACACTTTGCAAATTAAATAAAAAACAAAAAAATAAGATGGTAAACAAATATAAAACTGAGTTTTTTTGTATGAACTTTGATTTTGTTTTTGTAAACCAAGTAGTGAAAGTGTTCAAGCCAATTAGGTAGCTATAATGAGCTTCAGCCTACACCTTTTAGGACGGTATTTTTTGTTTTCCCTTTAATTTAATGCCTTATTGTTATTTCTTTTTTTTCATGCGCATTCCTTTTGGATAGTTGACAATAAGGACCGAAATAACTTACTTCTACTACTACTACTCCAAACATAAAACAAGGTTTTTCAATAGCTCTGAAGTGGAGTTACTTCTGCAGGAAGTGAACACCGAACGAGCGATCATATTTAGTAGCTTCAGTAATGGATATAAAATAACATAGAAAAAGATGCATTGGATGCTATTACTTGTTCAGCGTTGAAGTGTTATTTTAATGTTTATTTTAAAAGACCATAATACTTTGTAAAATATTGAAAATAATTATAAAAATATTAAAAATATAATTGTAATTTGAATCCTATGTTATACAACTGTAGAACTGAAGAAAACACAGTAACCAGTTATTTTGCATAAACATGTCAGCACTCAAATGTGCGTACGACTGCTCTTGAGGGTGCGTATAGATTCTGTTCTTACCTACGAACAAATCCCAAATAAGACAACATTGGTGAATGCCATCATCATGAGTTTAGTGGGTTTTAAGTAGAAATGTCTTCTTAACAACGGTTGCAGAATGAGGCCCAGAGTTTCCATGTGCTGGATGACATGTTGCTGATTTAGCTTATTTTCCAGTTGGTAGGACTTGTTGGCTTCGGTGAGACGGTTTCTGAAATGGGTAATTAGGCTCTAACAGTATATCATCAATCAGAGGCCGCCATAGGATTCTGACAGCAATGACGCTGTTTACAGTTGATCCTGCCTTTAGTTTAATTGTGCCTGTCACAGTTAAATTAGTGGTCGTGCACATGCCTCCATCCCGTGTAATTATTCATAGTCAGTCATCCCTTCCTCCATGGATCATAAGTCATGTCAGTCATGTCTTCTCAGGCATAAACTTGGTCAAATTGCCTTTGAAGCTATTTCCTACCTGTCTCATGCTACCATCCGTGTTCACCACCTGGGGTTTAAAAGGGATGTGTAAACGTCTGCTGGGCAAAGAACACCAGTTGACAGACTTTATATAGCTTCTAGACGTAAATACAATCCCCACAGTCTGACTCAAAGTGTTGTCATTTTGTGTTGTCTATTTTTTCAGGCCCACCTTGTGAGAAGAGGAAAGCCCCCTGTGATCCAAACCCGTGCAGAAACGGCGGCGTATGTGACGAGAGCCCCGGAGGATTTGTTTGTAATTGTCCAGGAGGATTCGGGGGCGTCTACTGCGACTCCCGAGTTTGCATGTCACACGCATGTCAGGAAGAACGAATCTGCGCTTCAGGGGGGCATGTGAGGATTTAATTTGCCTTATTTGCTTTATCTCAGTGGGCGCTAAACAAGAAATGAAAATGAATATAGTGTCTTGAAACAAGATCAAATGGCTTCATTCTGAGGGCTGCAACAGCAATTAATATTTCCTCCTGAAGACGAGCGAAAGGGAAAGAGTGTTTGCTTCCTCTAGCAATTTGATTGAATGACCCAGCGCATGTTTAAGTGCCAGTTTGAAATGGCTCTCAGCAAAAGCTTTTTGTAATTAGACGCCTGCTGCAATTTTCACCTTCCGCTGGAAATGCCATCGCGGTCATACATTTCGCAAAGGCAGTAGTGTTTCTAATGTTCTCGAGGATACACAGGGGAAAATACTGTAATGGTCTAATTGTCTTTCCCTGACCTTTGTTTTGTTCATTACAGTTTGCCAAGTGCGCTGCACATTTTCACAGCCCACCTTAAAAATACCAGAGCAGAGCCGGCTAAAAGGGACATTTATCAAAATAATGCCTGATATTGCTGCGGCTTGACGTAGATATTTTTCTAGAAAGCTTAATGTGAAATTCAAATCTCTTTAACTTTGAATTACAACACCATTAGCATTTATTAGCCTCTTGCGGTGTCTAAAACTCATATTAAAACATATATAAAAGCCATTATTTACTCGCCTACTTACATTCCATTCAACATAATTGTAGACCTCAGTAACAAATAATAATGTGAGTCAATCAAGTCAGTTTCCCATTACAACGAATCACTCTTTTATTGATAACGGTCCTGCAGTTAGTGATCTTTTGTACCTTTTGTGTAATCTAACCCTGTTTTCCCAAGCCTCCTGGTGACCTGGTTTGTTTTGCCTCTGCGTGTAGGCCTCTGAATGTGTCTGTGCAGATGGTAATGTGGTCCCAGCATGCAGGAGGCAGCAGAACCTGTGCAGCCCATCACCGTGTCTCAACAATGCCACCTGTGTGTCCAGGGGAAATGATTATGTCTGCAGGTAAAACACATACAGGGCTCTAATAGGGGCCACTCTCACAGTCCCCTCTCCAGATGACTGCAATGTCTTATTATTTTTCCGGCTTAAAAGCTCGAGGACTAATACATACCTGTCTGGCAGACCTCAAGCTTCACTGTTGGCTGGCGGTATTCTACATTTCTATTATTGTCAATTAATCCCATGTAAAGACCAAAACCAACAATGAGTTGATCCTAGCTACAAGTATTTTCTGTATAGCCTGGAGTAGCTTAATCCTCTGTGCCGTAGACCACCGTTATTATCCAAAAACTATTTAAGAAAAAGACTATTAAAAACATCAGTGAGTCACACGGAAACTGTAATTTAAATCAATCCTGCATACACTGTCCTGGAGCTGTAAATACTGTAATGCACACCAATTGTGTATTAATCCGCAGCTGAAAATAGTCCCCTACAAAAAAGCACTATTTACTGCTGTTTAAGTAACATTTGCTAAAAACTACAGTGCTCAGCTGTTTTAGGAAATTATGTGACTTATAAAAACATAACTATGCACTTTTTTAAAGAAAACATTTATGTCTTTAGTAGAAATGACTGGGTTTGGGGTAAAGTGTTGCAGACATTGTTGGGATGTTGGAAATTATTAAAAAATGGACTAACACATTGTTAGTTTAGGTCTTTTCATGGGTTTTTGAAAAATATAATGCAACCTCCATCTTTTAAAGGAACAGTTTGTAACATTTCAGGTGATCTATTTGCAGAAATGGAATATAATATTCATAACTATGTTTTCATTAGTGTATAATCACCTGTAACTAAGAATCAGTGTTTTTTTGTTAGCTTAGAATGAGCCCTTCATATCTTCGGAGCGGGTCCTCTTCACGGAGTCCGCCGTGTTGCTCCACCATGTTTCTACAGAGAACAAACAAACCAAACACTGACTCTAGTGAGAGCATTTCATGTTTTTACGTTACCTGAAGGCCACCGTAGTTCTCCGACACCCTTGGGAAAGTAGTGTTATGGTAAGGATGGCCTCTGAGCCAGGCAAACGGCGTTACCACAGTTTTGCACTCGGTTGGTTGCAATCTGCAACCACACCACTAAATGTTGCCAAATCCTACACACTGTCCCTTTAACATCATGGTGGTTGTAAAAGTATTGAGTATGTTTCCATGCATTTTGGTTGGTTGGTGTTCATGGACCTTAACAGTAACTTGTGTGTTTAATAACCTTTTCTACGCTTGCTTTCTAATTGTTAAAATACCTTTAGCTTATAAATTAAATCTATTGATACAACTTTTTTTTAAAAAAAAAAATACATTGGTTAATTCTTATTCAAATTGTGTTAAAAAAAATAGTTGTCAACAAAGTGTCCTGTATTGTATTGGCTCCACTTTAAACCAGTGAAAGTGAAAGGCAACCAGATTTTCCATTTAATGTTACAACAGTTTGCTTGTCAGAGGATACAAACTTCCACTACATTAGTCTGCCTTTGATGCTCTCTAGATACTCATCATCTCTGAAACCTGTTTCTAACACAGACTAAAACTACGGCTACTGCTTGTTCTGCTGGTCTTTGTCCATATCTAAACATGTTTTATTCAAACTGAAGTTGTACAGTCGCAGAAACACCTTGAAATGTGACACCCATGTAAAACACCTTTCTAACTGACAAGACAGAAATGTTTTTAGTGACTCACTATTGGGATTTTTATGACGAGGTCTACTGCATTGATGAGAAAAGGAAATTTGTCTTTATCAAGGTGCTATCAAGGTCTCAACTCTCCAGTACCTTACAGCTGATGTCTTTTTAAATCCAGTCATTATACTGTACCAGATCACAAGACTGATTAGTTTTAAGTACTCAACACACAAGACTTCATATTATAAATGTGACAATTTACTTTTTTTCTCATTTTGACAGCTCTTATACTCTTAGATTAAATTAAATCTTAATCAAACACACAGTATATGGAAATTACAAAGGAAGTGAAGGGTATGTTTGCTATATCAGACAGTACAATCAGTGAAATGAGCAGTGGGGTTTTTATAGTTGTAGGAAAGTATAATCTGTGATTTATAATGGACTTTAATTTGTCCTGATATGCTAACTCCACCCATTCGGATATCCAGGTCATAAAAAACTAGAAGAATAATCTGCAGATACTATCTCACTCACGTCAACAAACAGGTGGTGCAGAAAACAAAATTACAACGCCATGTATCTTGTAAAAAGAAAAGAAAAAATATATGGCTTGTTAGCGCTCAAGGCTTTGGGTGAATTGATTTTGATGACACCGACCTCCTCTTAACAGATGTCTGAGAGGGTTTTCCGGGAAGAAATGTGAAGAAATAATTGACTACTGCAGGCTGCTCAATATCAACTGCCTGAATGAGGGATTGTGCTTGAGTGTAATTGGAGGACATCAGGTAAGTAATTCAATGTTTCAGTCGTAATGAAATACTCCGAAGCCCTCGAAAGATGGCTCATGCTGCACCTTATTTACAGTATGAACGTGAAGTAAACACGCTCACAAGCAGACATGTGATACATTTCATAAATCTTGTGTTTCATCATGATTTATGTGTATTACATTTCAACATGTAATAGTTTTCAAAGACTAAATAGTGTGATTTCTTTTAACGATGTTGAACCTTAAATTGGATGGGATTTTACTGCCAAATGCTTCTGACATTTTTTTGTCTTTGAATACATCAAACTTTAAACCCAAGTTTTCAAACAGATGTGGTCTATTGAACGCCTCTGTTTTTTTTAAAACATAAAATAGGCTTCATGCATAAGAAAACCTGTCATTAGTTGAAATACAAAACAAAGAGAATAACAGAAAGGACACTGATAGAATGTCTACAGACAGCAGTAATCTAATTCTAAGCCATTGATCATTGTGAGTATGTGGACACATTGCTCTGACAGACTGGTTCTGGTCTAATTTGCCTCTCTATTGCTCAGTCTCCTCCAACGTCTGTATTTTTTTTTTTAACAACACCTGAGACTGCTCCGTAATGCCCCATAGCTCCTAATTATTCTCCATCAGTCTTGTTCCATTAGGCCACTGAGAGTGTTCTTAATCTAAAATCCACTTTTAGATGCTCCTTCAACAGGGTACAGACATAATCCAACATTCACTGCAAATGGGCCATTTCTTTTTATGTTTTTATTTTTATTGATATTTTTTGATGTAGTTTTCCTTTGAGTATGAAAAGAAAAAAAAAAAAAAAACATTGGGTAGTTCATTAAAGGTAGCCTGCTCATTTATTCCTTCTGTCATGGAGATGCTCTTAACTGACAGAACAAAATAGAGGTCCCATAAAATGGATTTTATTGGTGGATATACAGAGCAGAACTTATGGACAATAATTGGACTATTTTTCTTTGGTTCTGTACTCTAGGACACTGAATTGAAAACATGATTTGATTCCCCAAATACATAAAACGTCTTCTCACTTACATTACCCGTACACTATAGTAATTAGCCATGCTGATATGCCTGGATTCATGTTACCTAGTCTTCACCACAATGTGATTTCATTTGTGGTGATCTCAGCATTTAGATATTACATTAAAAAAAAAAAAAAATCAGTAATGACTTTAATTTCCAGAAACAGCTGGCGTCATGCAGCAACTTCCTTTTCAATTTCTCTTATATTTTTTTCTCTATTTTCTGTTAAGAGAAAAATAAGGGAAGACAACTCCAGATGCATCAAACGTGCTCTTACCGAGGTGTGCTGAATGATTTAACCCACTAGATCATAAATTAGAGATGTGTGGCTGATTTTTTTTCATTAACATAGGTAACGCCCCTAAACACTATATAAGGGCAAGAACTGGCATAGGTAACGCCCCCTAAACACTATATAAGGGCAAGTACTGGCATAGGTAACGCCCCCAAAACACTATATAAGGGCAAGAACTGGCATAGGTAACGCCCCCTAAACACTATATAAGGGCAAGTACTGGCATAGGTAACGCCCCCTAAACACTATATAAGGGCAAGTACTGGCATAGGTAACGCCCCCTAAACACTATAAGGGCAAGTACTGGCATAGGTAACGCTCCCTTAAACACTATTTAAGGGCAGATATTGGCATAGATAACACCCCTTAAACACTATATCAGGAACATGTCCAAGAACTGGAGAGATACCACCAAAATATTATGTAAGAAGCAGATAGATGGATAGATAGGTAGTAATATGTAAGCCATTCAGCGCTGAACGCACGCAATATCATCCAAGGGTATTTATAGTCTTAATTGCCGTTAATACTTAATTATATTTATTTAGCTCACAAATTTAATAATTTAGTCATTATAATTACTCTAAAACATATAATAATGTAAATTAGGTTAAAATATTCATGCATTATTTTATCCTCAAATTCAAAATGTATGTCTCTTTGCGTTGGATAAACAATTTGTGGACTTTTAAAGATGTTTTTTTTATTATCTTGGTCTCACGACCACTCGTAAGTTATTCTCTTATCTAAGAGAAGAGCAAAAATATGAAAAAATTGGTGAATCCCAGAAATCAATGGGTACGAACAAAATAAGAACAAATCGTGGATATGAACAAATATCCTCTTAATTTGTGTTCATATTGCTTCCTGCATGAAGCCCATTGACTGGTTACTCAAGCTAATCCAAAAACTTAATTGTCAACAGTTTCCATTTAATCTGTCTACAGAAGAAATAGTCCCTAATCTACAGTAGATAACTCTATCCACAACAACAGGATAACTCTGCTGACTTTATTTAAAATCATTTGTCAATGCTGTGATTCCCACAAATCCCTCTCACCTCCATCATATTGAGGTAGCGGCAGAAATCTCAGTGGGGAATATATCAAAATCCGAGCAAATTAAAACAAAACACCTAAAAAATTTGTTTTTTTTGTAAATTAAGTGAACTTGCCCTCTTTATTTGAGGGTGTTTACAGCCACATCAGATGAACAAATCATTTCCATCTTTACCCATGCTGCCCAAAGGTAAAAACAGTCAGGCTTCCTACACTGTTCACCCAGCATGGAGGGAGAACACCTCCACACGCCCTTAGAAACAGAAAGTCAACAACTTAACCCTCGTAGTCATTGTTTAATTTGAAATCCAGTGTGTTGTGGTAGAGCTCTAATACACCCTCTTGTATACTGCGCTGTAAACATTGTGCTGTTTTCCCGCAGTGTGTTTGTGCCCCAGGATGGATTGGAGAGTTTTGTCAATTCGTAGGCGATGCCTGCCTGATAAAACCAAACAGCTGTTTGAATGGAGCCACATGCATTACAACAAGTCAGCCATCATCTCCTCCGCAGTACACCTGCAAATGCCCCCTCGGCTTCACAGGTGAGATAACTTCGCTTTACTATCTGTTTTGTTGCCTCCTTTCCATCTGTCTGTCTGTCTGTCTGTCTGTCTGTGGGCGGATATCTCAGAGTGCGGATAGAGTTGTACAAACCCTTGTGGGAAGGTTGGTCATGTGGTGAGGAATGACTGATTGATGTTTGGGGAAAAGCCGAGGTGGAACTGGTGTAGCTCGACGGCAACATGCAGTTGGAAAAAGGTTTGTGTTCTGCTTTGACGTCTGGTGTTACATGTATGTAAACATCATGTATAATGCAATGCGTGCGCAATGTTATGCAAATGTGTGAGGCAGACATGCAACACAGGTGGTGAAGGCAGTCTGAATATTTTACTCTCGTTATTCTGCAGTCTCATGCAAGACTCTTGACACAGAGAGCTCTTCTGCTGAGAGCGAGCCATAAATTATAAATGTTTCTATTTTGCCTTTTGTTGGTGATTTAAGGCGGCAGTGCATAAAGAATGGCTTCAAATCTATACACAAGTCATGTATTCCATCAAAAGTTCATAATTTCCATCACGGCAAAATAAATGCACTCATTATGGGGGACAGAAAATACAGGTTTCTGATTGGCTGGCAGGTGTCCATTAAAATGTTATGTTTGTATAAAGTTTGTGAAGGAAATGCATTTTCCACCTTATTATACAATAGACAGAAAATATTAATTTGAGATATGAGTTCTTGCAGCAAAAATAAGGGTGGATTATAGGGTGTGTCAGTAGACCGAGATGCACACCAAAACTTCATCAAAATGGTCTTGAAAAGAACGCCAAACAAGGCGTCTTCTTTTCATTCTCTTTTCATATCAGGTCATTTCATTGAGCATCATTGGTTAGATAACATACTTGTGCTACAGTATGACTCACACTGCATTACCAGTTCCTTCACTTGTAAACTAACTATGGATTAAATTGACTACAAACAAAGGTAAAGGCTGCATGAAGCCACAAATTGGTTGTTTTAGCTTTAGTTGTTCCACCAGCTTCTGAGAAAAGTCGTTGTCCTTGACCTTCTAAATGTTCGATCTTATCATTAGCTTGTGTTAGCTACTCTACTGGGAGAACCTGCTTCTTTTATTTGAGCTGACACTGGTTTTGACAACAGAACCAACTGAGCTGAACAGTACAATGTTAACAGCACAACAGTTAGAGTGAGTTGTTGAGTTTCAGTGGGGTTGTTTGCATTAGCTTCATATGTAACCTATTTGATTCCAGTGGTGGAATGTAATTTATATTAGAGGCAGATATTGTACTTTTTACTCCACTACATTGATTTGATAGCTTTAGCTACTAGTTACTTTTTACATTTAAGTCATTAATGCGCAATATAAATCAACAATACATTATGCTAGATTATTACAGATGAAGCTACCCAGCAGTACATAGATAGATAGATAGATAGATAGATAGATATTAACTTTATTGATCCTGAGGGAAATTCAAGAATATATAATAGTAGTAGTAGCTATACATTATTAAAATGACCTCACCTTTACTAGCTGCAATATTAAAGACACATTATTCTGAAATGGGCCATTCTGCATAATTATTAGTTTTACTTTAGATACTTTGAGTATATTTTTATGCCAATTGTTTTGTATAATAAAATGTAGATGTGAAGACTTCTTCCACCACTGTTTGATTCAATATTAAGATGAAAAATGTCCCCTTATCGAGCTTTACTGTATAAAATATTGACAGTTTCTAATTTTACAGTATATTATGTTTAATTTAATTACATGTTAGGGCTGTCAACGAATATTCTAAAGTCTAATATATATTTAAATCTTCAAATTAATATTCAAGTGTGAAAAAAAAACAGCACGACGGCAGGAGGTATTGTATAGATAACTACGCTATTTAATTTCACGAATCAGCTGTTCCTTGTCCATTGCGTCCAACAAAAGGGCAGCTCAAAACACTATGCAGCGCATCACTGGCTGCCAGGTAAGACATAATGTCATGGACATAATGAGCAAAAATAGATAGATAGATTCAAAAAGTTATTTTTTTTAATGAATATTCAAATGGCATTTTTGGCCAATTTTGAAAGCCCTAATACACATAAACATAATAAAAGCATCGTCATGCACTCTGCATTATCCCGATATAGATTCAGTATTATGATAGACTTTTCAAGCGTATACTTGTCATTAACCTTTTAAAATGTTTCATCAAAAAATCTGAACAGGTTCATTTAATTTCCTGAAGTCAATGTTTACCAATATCCTTACAGCCAACACGATGTAAACTTAGACAAGTCTGTTTCCTAGTAACACAGAAGCAACTGCTACATCGGACTGAGAGACGCTTTTTTGGGAAGAGGGGGTCACGTGACCTCTAATATTGTACATTGCTTGCACATGGGTCAGCGGGGCAACATAGTGCAAAGGGAGGCCACTCTTTCACTGTCAGCTTTTGGTTCAAACCTCCATGTTTGCAAGCATCCACTCTGATTAATGTCACAAAAGACTGAATCACAGCCATCTTAAGGGCTGCTGCTCCATAACTGACTTCTGACCTCTGACCACCCTTAGGAGGGGAGCATGGAAAAGCTGCCTACAGTGATCAATTCATTTTTGATTATTAGTAGTACACACTAGCAGTAAACACTTTTGGTTAGTCTAAATCCAAACAGAGAAGCAGCAAAACTGGCATCTACAACTAACTAAATATCTGTGAAGTGCACTGAATTGAAAAATATATTATAATTACCAGTATATCATATATAGAAAATATGTCAGGCCAGAAATCTGCGGTTGGCTTGTGATTTACAAATCACAAGCCAACCACAGATTTGAAGCACAGGCCAGATTTTCTTTTTTTTTTTTTTAACCTTAAAGCTTATTTACCAGTAGCCTCGCCTGTTTGACATTTCTAAGGCCTGCTGCTGACTGCATTTAATCCAAGTACTCTGGCAAACTGCTTCCTAATTAGCTGCCAGCTCGGCAACACGGCCTAAAGTTGTTAAGCTATCACTGACAACTGTTCTAAAAAAACGAGGGGAACAGGGGAGAGACACAAAAACAAAAGGTGTTGTAACAGAGTGAGAGATTTAAGAAGGAAAAAAAAAGGCTAAGTACCCTTTTCATTTACCGGGCTTTAAAAAAATCGACAAATTCACAGAAACAGTCAAAATTAAGTGTGATTTTCACAAGTGCGTCATTGCTTCAAGACCTCCCAGGCGGGAGGCCACAAATAGGAAAACACATAATTCCAGTGCATAGCTATAAATAAGCTAAATGCCGCTGTGATGTTGTCGCTAGCAGAGACCCAACATTCACAGCTATGCCATTTTATTCTATAATTGAAGCATTCATTTGAAGCATTTCTTATCTAAACTGTTCACTCTGCCTAAGAAATATAATCAGGTGTTTATGTATTTACAGTAGGGAAGGGAATCACCAGAGGCCCCACGATACAATATATAACATGTATTGCAATGTTTTACCTTTTTTCAACTGCAAATTATGCAGTTTGTTAACATTTTATCTAATAAGTAGGGCTGTCAATTGATTAAAATATGTAATTGTGATTCATTTCATGATTGTCCATAGTTTATCGCAATTAATCACAAATTAATCACACATTCTTTATCTGTTCAAAATGTACCTTAAAGGGAGATTTTGTCAAGCTTTATGTAAATATATGCACAGTATATATTTATTATTGGAAATCAATTAACAATACAAAACAATGACAAATATTGTCCAGAAACCCTCACAGGTACTGCATTTAGCATATAATAATATGCTCAAATCATAACATGGCAAACTCAAGCCCAACAGGCAACAACAGCTGTCAGTGTGTCAGTGTGCTGACTTGACTATGACTTGCCCCAAAACTGCATGTGATTATCATAAAGTGGGCATATCTGTAAAGGGGAGACTTGTGGGTACCCATAGAACCCATTTTCATTCACATATCTTGAGGTCAAAGGTCAAGATACCCCTTTGAAAATGATCATGCCAGTTTTTCCTCGCCAAAATTTTGCGTACCTTTGGAGCGTTATTTAACCTCCTTCCCGACAAGCTAGTATGACATGGTTGGTACCAATGGATTCTTTAGGTTTTTCTAGTTTAATATGATACCAGTATCTTCAAAACTGAGCCCGTAACAACCTAAAAATCACAAGTTGCGTTAATGCTTTAAAGAAATTAGTGGCGTTAAAACAAATTTACGTGAATGCGTTATTATCGCGTTAACTTTGACAGCCCTAATTATATCATAAGCAACTCATCAGCATAATACAGCACAGTATGTAAACATCTCTCTTCAGACTTTGTTATATCCTCTATTCTAGAAAAAAAGGACAGTGTGGAAAACCAGAGATTGTGCTGAACATTGTTGATGCTGTATAGGGTTTACGATGGCACTTCATGCTATTGTTCCTCTCTTGTTTTATTGCTTAAACAACCGGTGAATGTGATTTTTTTTTTTCTTCCCCAGTGCACTCAGGTTTTGGCCTATAGCGTATTTCCCAATCTAGCCTTAAGTCCTGACACACTTACCTGTCAGTCAGATAAGCCCTTACATAGCACTACATGAACAAGGTTTTTCCCCCCTCTGTTCAAAGCTGAAATCTGTTGCCACTTCAGTAATGGAAAATTGTCTCTTGCACCATGGCAGGTCTTAGTGACTGATAGAATTCATCATTTTCTGGCATCTTGGGGATTTTTGCTTTGGAATTTCGAGCCATGCAGCATAGAAAGGCCAATTTAATTTCAGGCTTTGCCCAGAAACCCCAGTGTAGTCAATCATAGATCATAACTCAGGATACATTACTCACGCCCAGGCATTCGGGTGTCATTTTGAAAGGCTTTATTTTTCACGGAACAACAACTGGTGGCATATATTTTGCTCTCTTTCTTTTTTAATTTTGTTGATAATAATAATAAGACCTGGAAAATGCCCATGCTGATAAATGCTAGTTTAGAATCCACCAAAGATCCAGGAGTGGGATTAAAAGACAAATTGTGAAATCATCTGTAATTCTTCACCTGAAATGCAGTCTTTCTTTATCTGGCCAATAAGAATCTATTGGCTGCAGGTAAATAATGATTGTGAAGAGCTGATGCAATTAAAATAACCTTCAATTGATATTGACCTTTAACATGTTTTTTTTTTTTTTTTAATATTTATCATTTATAGCCTTTTAAGACATTGCACTACAAACATTTTGGAGCTAAATCACCATATTTCATATCATTAAAGCCTTCATAAAAAAAGACTACAATACTACATAATTGATTTTATTCACAGCCATAAATGAGAGTAGGCGTTTCTCAGGTTTTAGTAGGACAAATTTGTATAATTTGCTGCCGCACAACGTGGCGTATTTTGAATATAATGACCTGTAGCAGCCACCGTGCAGATGATATCAATCATGGTGTTTGTGCCGTAGCGTGAGGTTGCCGCTGTCAAGAAGGGACTTTCACTACATGTCATTGCTGCTCTGTTATTGATGATAGGACATTTTAAATTAATAACCTGCACTGGAAGACACCCACCCCCAGCCACAGCGGTAGAACCAGCAGCTGCTGATGCAGCTGAGCACCAAACAAATCTCCCATCAAGAAACCCGCATCCCCCCACTTCTCCTGCTTCCTTCAGCCCGGACAGAGCTCGTTATTAAGTGTCTATTTTCTTAACAAGAAAGTGAGCCTGTCCAATCTCTCTGTGCGATTCCAGGGGCTCACCACCTGAATCCTATAGCATCTTATTAAAGGAATGCTCGTGGCCTAATTATTGTTTCAGGAGAAAAAGGTGCTCAAACAATTGCAGGCAACTCTTAAAGGAACATTTGGGGAAATATACTTATTTATTTTCTTAACAAACGTATTTAGATAGATAGATAGACAGATAGATAGACAGATAGATAGTAACTTTATTGATCCCGAGGGAAATTCAAGTTTCCAGCATCACAGTTCCATAGTGCAAAACATTTAGAAAAGATTGATACCGCTTTCATATCTGTAAATGAAGCCAAAGCCAGCAGCCAATTAGCTTAGCTTAGCATAAAGATTGTAATCAGGAGAAAACAGCCAGTCTGGCTCTGTTCAAAGAATTTTAGAAAATCTGCATATCAACACCTGCTGCCATTGATGGCAAGACTCCAAGTTGTCTGTGCTCCTAGTCAAGAAACAGTCCGGCATATCACCCCTGTAAACTTGTTGTTCTTACACTTGCACCCATTAAACAAATGAGATGTTAATTAGTGCTTTTAAGAGTTGTTGGTCGAATTTCTTTGTACTTTTTAGACAGAGCCTGGCTATCTGTCCCCCCCTGCTTCCAGTCTTTATGCTAAGCTTTCTCTTGAACAGTAATTAGGCCACAAACATTCCTTTAGCGCGGTCCTGTAGGATTCAGATTGTGAGCCCCTGGAAAAGCAAAGGGAGATATTAAGAGAACATATTCCCCCTGGTTTGACGGGCTATTCCTTTACTAAATATGCTAGATAAATCATTTTCTTTGGACCTTCTATTCTTCCAGAAAAGGGGGCTTTTTTTGGCAAAGGAGGAGCTCTATGTGAAGATAGTCATGTGTTACAAATGCAACTAATTGCACCATTTGTTTGCGTCTATTTTCAGGAACAAACTGTGAGACTGAGATCAACGAGTGTGTCTCCACTCCCTGTCATCACAATGGCACATGCGCCGACTTGCTGGGACGCTACGAATGCCAATGTCCTGCAGGTATGTTGGGCTATTGTCTAATCTAGAGCTCCGTAATGACATTTAAGTGATTATCTGTATTCGCTGTGGTAGCAAGCAGTGCTGCATAACTTTTAAACTTGTATGCAGTGGATGTGGCCTAAAATCTTCCTCAGTCATCTCAGGGGTGAATTCGTAACCCGCTATCTGTCTTTGCTTAATACCTATACTTTAAA
>CAKAOI010047247.1:0-25603 GCA_916701655.1 Sebastiscus albofasciatus
TCTCTTGTTGGGACCATTCTCTGTAAACCCTAGAGATGGTTGTGGTGAAAATCCCAGTAGATCAGCAGTTTAATACTCAGACCAGCCCGTCTGGCACCAACAACCATGCCACGTTCAAAGTCACTTAAATCCCCTTTCTTCCCCATTCTGATGCTCGGTTTGAACTTCAGCAAGTCGTCTTCACCACCTCTAGATGACGTAATGCATTGAGTTGCTGCCATGTGATTGGCTGATTAGCTATTTGTGTTAACAAGCAATTGAACAGGTGTGCCTAATAAAGTGGCCGGTGAGTGTATACATGCAGCCATTTACCATTTATTGAAGAATTAGACTAAGAAAGAGTTCTGATGCTTACTCTGCAGAGCTCAACATGCTTTCAATGGAAACGTTTTGTTTCTGTGTTTTTATGAATATAAACCACATATTTTCAACACAGTCATTTAAATCCTGTTGAAACAATAATCAAGTACACTCCATGTCTAAAAAAACCCAACTTTTCAACCTAATCCAACCCAGTTTATACTGTATGTCTTCATACAAATCAATGCTTAGTGGACACCTTGATAATAATATATCAATAAATAATGATTTCTGTTGTACAGACTGAAGACTGAAGGACCCTGAGTCAGAATACTTCCAGCTATACCTGATCACTACGTGTTCTCCATCTCCTGCTATCTGTATAGTTCTTGTTTCTCCTGCCAGCACATGTGTCAAGGACATGTTCAATGCACAGGTGTTAATGTGATACTGCAGGTTTATAGACTACGGCTCAGTGTATGTGGAGGATTAACCCGCTGAATAAAGCTAATTCTGCCCGTTTCCATGGCGTTCTCACAGGCTGAGACGGAGCTCTGTACTGCAGGCTTTGCATAGAAATGTGGGGTTCATCATGATACAAGCTTTTGTAACAAGCGGCAGCAGCCAGCGAGCGCTGAATCACAAGCCCCTGGTAAAATACAACACATTCAAAATGCAGCTGATGAATACTGGATGCTTTCTATATCACTCGCTCTCATATTTATTCTTTTGTTTTATGGTGAACTGTCTTGAAACCAGATTTCCTTTTTGGAAAAAAAAATCATTTTGAGTTGAAATGTTGAGAATTTGGCCTCATCGTTGGGACTAAAAAAAACTCCACATACAAAATATAAATAATCATCAAGGGACATATGAGGATGTCCTGGTAGTTTAACACCCGCTTAAAAACAACCGTGGTTTGAAAATCCTACATTTGACAAAGAGGCCTGAGTGAAGCTGACGAGAGCAGCAACCACGACGGCTGATTGCCAATCACATCCATACTAGACGATTCAGCCCAATCTCCATTTAGTCCCACTGCATTAACCAGTCCCAATCTGTCCCGAACCTTCACCTTCACCATACCACAGCTGCCAAGCACAGATATGTTAGAAAGTGAGATCTTTTTAAAAATGGCGGTATCTAGCGTCGAGGTTGCAGATTGCAACCAACTGAAACTTCTCCTGCGTGCCGAGCGTGTAGGAGAACGACAGTGGCCGACACGAAATCGTGAATGTCCTTATCTAGAGCCAGCGTTTGGTTTGTCCGTTCTGGCCTACCGTACCAGCTCCATAAAGAGTATTGGAGTATAAAAAGAGAGAAAGTCTACTTGGAGGTGGGGAGGTGGATGGGTCCAACAAACACAGGAATTTTAGCCAGGTAAGAGACCGCTGTTGACCGTTTTTTTGTAAGTTACGTTAGTGACATTTTTCACGTGTTTTTTATTGATTTTTGTGACACATTTTCCGTATTTTTTTACGTATATGTTTTACTTAGTTTACATATTTATTTTAAGCCCAACCATGACGTTTTCCCTTACCCTAACTAAGTGGTTTTCTTGCCTAAACCGCACTGTGTATGTTTGCTTTGCGCACAAATGGTAAATAGACTTGCATTTACACAGCACTGTTCTAGTCTTCTTACCACTCAAAGCTCTTTATACTACATGTCCTCAGGATCTAATCTAAATACTCATTCACAGCCTTCAGGAGCAATTTGGGATTAAGTGTCTTGTTCAAGGACACATCGACATGTGTCCTAAATGTGTACTCATGAGACGCAAAATGTCCGTGTAATGTCGTGTAGTTTATACGCCTTCCCGCGAGACTGGGTTGGTTTGTTGGAACCAACCCTTCCCCCCTTTCCACCATCAGCAGTCTCTCTCTCTCTTTTTATTCTCCGTCTCTAGCTCTGAGTGTAACATATTCATGCCAATGCGTTTACTTTGCAGTCAGTACAGAGAACATCTCGTACACATGACACGCCAACAGCGTTGTTATTTCACGAATAATGACTTTCAAATTGCCGTGTCTTTCACAGACCATTTGGTGAGACCGGGCTGGGAACATGGAGAAAATATTTTATTATACTACATGTAATTTTGCATCAAAATATCATGCAGTATATCAATATAAACATTCATCAGCTTTGTGACTCTAACCACGACCCGGTCAGAACCAGTAACTACGTGTTTAAATCAGGACGCAGCTTTTCATTCACGGCGTTTGTAGTTGATTTGAACCAGCAGCTGTCAGAGTCCAGCTGTCCTTCAGCGAGAGGAGAACAATATGTGGAAACATCCAAAGTACACATGTCTCAGAGGAACGGTGGAAATATATAAAGTGGTGACACAGTGTGTGTCGCCATATGTCCACAGTTACCTCCGTGTCCTTGAGGACAGGTATGAACAAAGCACTTCGCAAAGTGCAGGAATGTACTGAATGTGAAGGAGAAGCTTAGACTTGGTACAGCTGTTTGTATTGTGTGACTGCAAACATCCTGGCCTTTCTTATAAAATAGTATTGTTATGAGCCTGTTGTTGAAGTGTTCACTTTAAAATGAAGATTATTAAGCAAGCAACCTTGAGTGAAGACACTTTTGAAAAACTATTACAAGCTGGTTTTACTTTAATACTAAAAAAAATATTGATTCCCAACTGCAGTTTTTATCAGCCTGCAGGAGGAAGTCATTTTACCGTCGACTTCTAGGACTTTTCTCCATCACCGGGGTGAGTTTATGCCTCTGGAAACCTTGTATTAAAAAAGAATCAATACTTTTTATATAAATATTAATACCAAAATGAGTAACTTTTGAGCATCATCGTATTGATCAGTGAGGTATTGATTAGCTGGCTCCTGCAGCTGTCATGAAATCAACACATGTTGAAAGAGCAGAGTTAAGCTAATTCTCTCTTCCATCAACCCACATCTCCATCTGCTTCATCTGCTTCATCTCTTCCATCTCTTCCAGGGTGAAAGTACATTTTTATACCTCGCCCTTTCAGCTTTTATCTCTTTACTTCTCAATCAAACAAAAGAGAAATCCCATAAAAACATAAACACCTACTGAACGTCTCACCAACTCAAAACCCAAATACAGAACTACAGAGCTCGTAGTGTTACTCCTACCAGAGTCAGTGATAATACATACGTATTACGTTAAACTAAGTAAAATACGTATGTAAACAATGTAACATATGTACGTACACTACATAAACAATGTAACATACTGTAAGTAAACTAAGCAAAATCCATATGTAAACAACGTAACATAAGTATGTAAACTAAGTAAAATACGTAGGTAAAGAACGTAACAAAAATATGGAAAATACATCACGTCACTAACGTAACTTTAAAATAACTCAACAACACTCTGGGACATGAACAGCGGTCTCTGGGTTGAAAGTCCTGTGTTTGTTGGATCCATCCACCTCCCCTCCCTATTATTATTCTACATCAGTAGCTCTGAGCGTAGCACATTTACGCAGGTGTGTTTAGATTGCCGTCAGTGCAGACTACATGGCGTACACGTGTCACGCCAAAACCAAGAACGACGTTGTTATTGCAGGTGAAATTACTTCAAAATTGCCTTGTCATTCATTCATTTGGTGAGACCGGGCTGAGGGACCTGTTGTCTCAGAATCTGTCCGACAGCTATCTGAAGAGCTATTTACTGAAGTAGTTTCACGATATGCTCCTATTACAAACGAACGCCCCCCCCTCAAGGGTTTCTAAAGCCGCCCCCGCCTGTGAAGAAGAAGAAAAAGCACCTCAGGGTTGGATTGTCTCGGTACAAACACTCGAACCGACCAGACCACTAGGCTGCTTTAATTCCTTTTCATCTCTTTTCTCTTTCCCTCTCGGAGCTATTCGACCTTGAGCTCCTGCGAGCAAAGACATAACATCGGCACAGAGGTCTTTTGTCATGTTGCGACCGCAGCCGTCAAACCATCAGCCCTCTGCAGGAAGCCTGTATTTCCTTCAGCCGCGACTCGGATCCGTAACGCACACACTTGTGATTAAGACACAGTGTCGGCGAAGCGGAATAATGTTATGTATGATACGGTCGCCTCCCTCTCTGCCTCCAGGACATGGATCATGTTTTTCACTCTTGTTCCATTTCATTAGTGTGTTTACAGGTACACTGAAGCTCTAATGCAGCGCAGGTGAAGGGTCCCAACCCCCATTTGGGAGCCTCAGATCATCTGCAATCATGTAATTAGTCAAATAACCTCCAACTGCTGCATTTAATGAAACACTTTCGCTGAAAGCTCCAGGCCACGCGCTCCTTTTAAAATGCAGTAAAGCTAAAGTTGAAGGTTTTTGTGCTGAATATTTATGACAAATTACAGCCTCCATTTTTAACAACTAAAGGAAACGAGAAATAAATCATCAATAAAAAACGAGGACGAAGAAGAAAAAAAGAAATGGTGAATGAAAAACAAATCACATGAGATTATCATCTTGTTTAATATGATAAATAATCTGTGTTGGAGGTAAATCTTTAATGAGTATGAGTATTTAATTTGTAATCACATGTCGTGCTAACGCAGCTTTATGGACAAGTCCTTGAAATGAGAATATTTGACCGAAATATTCCAGAAAGCAGAGATCTGAATTGCTATCGGCAGATATTCCACTTCTGCTCTGGGACAGGATGAAGCTTCAATCATATGGGATCAGACTGATATTAACACCGTCATTTATAAAAAACAAAAATTTGCCAAATCTGGAGAACTGAAGTCGGACTTTGAGATTAAGTTCAGGTTTATAAGTCTTGGAATAAGTCAGCTCTCATTAATTGTTGGTCTTGCTGTACGAAGGAACAGACTACTTGTGATTGGCCCTGGTGCAAATATTTTTTTTGGGCCCTCGCCCCAAACTCAAGCGCACGCTCGTGCACACGTACACACACAACTACTCCAGACAATTACTCTGCCACCATGGAGAGGCTCACTATGCAACTCCCATCCTGTTAACCAGCCTTAGATCATCAAATTTATCAACGCTAACTTAACAGCCTGCTCCGGACTCAGCCGCTCAATAGTAATCACAGACACAGATTACAGTAGCTGCACATTCTCCAACATATGAGACATAACAATTACAGTGCTATAGATTTAAATCCCTCATCCTACTCCATAATAACAAAATGAAACCAGTACTCACCCATTAGAGGTTTATCCTACAGGTCTTGTGCTCTGCCAAGTCATTAACAACACTGACAAGAACCATGTCC
Organism: Sebastiscus albofasciatus; assembly: GCA_916701655.1. Lineage (NCBI taxonomy): Eukaryota > Metazoa > Chordata > Actinopteri > Perciformes > Sebastidae > Sebastiscus > Sebastiscus albofasciatus. The sequence continues at coordinate 5,539 of CAKAOI010047247.1, forward strand.
TTTTTTTATTGCAACGTCCCAGCCGTGAGCGACGCAGCGATGCAGCGATGCAGCACGCCGTTTAGAGCTGAACTTTTGTCAGACGCCCAGCTGTTTCTATTTATTCATGTTGCTTGCCTTGAAATCACCTCAATGTACCGGGAGTGGCTGATTGACGAAGTTGAAATGAGGAGTTATCGATACGATACCTCCTCATTTCACTACAACAACCTTAATAAGGTGGCAGCTGGCTGGAGGGAGATCACCAGAGAGCAGAACGTTTACTACCGCTGTTGATATTCCCAGTAAATATCACAGTGTTAAATGTGTTTTCTGGTTTTGTTTACATGACGTAGCAGAAGTGCATATAGCAGATTCAGAGTGTAGGAAGGTGATTTGTGGGCCCCTGAAAGCTTCTGGGCACCGTTGCGCCGCACAGGTTGCAACGTCAATATTTACGCCACTGGTTTGGAAGTGATGCAACCACCCACGCTGTGTTTGTATCATTTTATTATCAATATCTTTTAAAAAGAATCAACACCGAATGAGTAGCTTAGGAGTATCGATGTATTGATACCACAATATCGATCCACCCATCCCTAGCTTTTTGCAACCAGGAGTGACACGAGAGGCTGGAGCTAAGTACAACTGAACGTTGCATAATAATCATTTTTAGGCGACAAAAAAATGTTCTAACTAACTTTGATGAAGTGAAAACACACTGTGAAAGGGTTAAAGCTGTAAGACCAAAACACGGACAGCTCCCAGACTGCACAACGCCGTGGTAGCGACCTGTCAGCCAGTTATGGTCTATCTGACTCTAAATGGGACCATAATTCACTAAATGAACATCATGCTGTATTGAAGAAGACTTGAAACTAGAGATTGAGACCATAAACTCATGTTTACCATGTTTACTGAGGGAATAAATCAAGAGAGAAGTAGGCTCATTTTCTCATTGACTTCTATACAATCAGACTTCTTTTACCAGAGGAGTCGCCCCCTGCACTTCAGCATTGGCTTCACTTCTCAGACCCAGAGGTTGCTACCTGGTTTTAACATAGATGTCATTGGACCCACACGACCCACTAATGAAATCACCAAAGCTCAGCGGGAACTCTTTTACTTCTTATACTTTTCATTCCCTCCGTTAAATCCCCTCTTATGTTTATGTAAATGTGGAAAATAAAATGTTTTTCATGCTGAACTTTGAAGCTATTTGATGTTTACAATGAGTGAAATCTTCAAGACCATCAAATGGAAATATTCTGCACGTCCTGTGTATCATCTTATACCCCCCCCCCCCCCAAAAGAAAGTTCCTCCGGACATATTTGGTATGTTTAAAGACTTCAGGATCTCCACTAGAATTTCAAACAGAGTTTGTTGGTTTGAAAACAACACAAAGCTGCAGCAGAGCTAACAAACAAACCAGTAACTCATTCCTGGAAGATGATTTGTGCAACACAGCAGGGAACTTTGAGCAGCATTGTTTTCTGAACAGCGACGGACTTAATCAACCTGCTGCCAGCAGAGCTCCTCAGTGTGACACGCAGCTCTAATGAAGCTACAAACGCTTAATAAGGGCCACAACCAGAGATGCCTTTTGGTGCATGCTGATTATTGAGAGTGAAACATCCAACTAGAAGCTCAATTAAACAAATGTTCTTCACCGTTACAGGCTGATCCTCACCTCGCTTTAATGACCCCGTCTCTCGGTAATCACCCAGCCTTGAGATGCAAAGTTAACAGTAACAGGAAGTGTGTGCGGGCGGCGAAGCGGTGACGGACCTCACACAGCCTGTGACCTATGGATCGTTAATGACAACCGACATCAACCGGCGGTGAAAAACCTCCCATTTAAGGAATTAATTCCTCACGCCGGGGGCCTCTGCGGATTCATTGATCCTCACGTCCCACGGATGAGCTGCTCTCAAGTGCGGAGCGTGAAGGCTGAAGGCCGTCACGCTCTTGTGCCGCATTGATCGGGTGCGAGCCGGCGTTTTATGATTACAAGGATCCAACTCTTGAAGGTGAGTGCCACAAAATGAGCCGTAATTCCCCCGTATCCACCGGCCCTCCGACAATGGAAACATTCGTTGAGGTCTGCTGATGAAACTCGGAGACAGACGACGTTCGAGAGCCGACATGTTTGTAGATGTCACGAAATCCCGGACTTTAGGATTTATTTTAAAAGCTGGCAGCAAAATCCACTTCACTCTGTTTTTGTTTGGTTTTTTTTAGTCCTTCAGTGAGAATCAGCTCCAAGGCCAGCAGAGATGGACAGTCTGCTTCGCCGTCCATTACAGGACACAGTTTACTGTCAACTGTTGGAAAGACACCAACACTTGAGCTGCTGCTGTCACTGGTGTTAAATCAGAACAAATCCTCTCCTGTATACAGTAGGAGAGGCTGCAGACATCAGCCTGCCTGAATGAAAAGGCATAAAAATGTGATTGACCGGGGACGCCGTGTCAAAATACACTCATCACATCCATAGTGTCCTTTCAAAATAAACTTCACGGGAAGTTAGGTATTTGACGAGTTGGGAGGTAGAACAGGTTGGTCTGACAGTCTGCCCCGCTCAGTCCTGGTTCTGGTTTTCCCGAGCCTCCCTTCCCTCTAGCGGGGCACCAGCAACACGGCCTGGGCCTCCAGCCCTGTGGTGTCGGTGTTGACTCCCAGGAAGTGGGCAGTGAGCCCCTGGTCCTGCAGCCGCAGACGCAGTGGAACTTCCCGCCAAAGTCGATGTACAGGTTGTGTCCTGGAACACGTGAAAGATCCTCCAGACCACCACCTTGTCTTTGGCCGGGCCCATTACAGTAGGAGCAGCGAGGCCAAGTCTAAAGACGGGCAGTCGACACCAGAGAGCTAAATAACGATTATTAGTCCAACTTAAAGTATTTCAACGTGATTGCTGCTGAACAGCAGACTGATGCAATCTACTGTAACTTCTAATCAGAGCGTCGATGCAACGACTGGCTGTTCCAGAGGAAAACATTCATCCATCTGTGTCCACTGTAATATACAGTTTTTCATTTGAAGGAAATTGAAGTGGCTGTTGTGTTTCTATCCAGTGATCCGGGATCAGCAGTCGTTTCCCCCCGAAGATTCATGGTCCCTCGCAACAATAAGACTACTCTCCAGTAATCAAACCACCTCCTCTCTCGCCATGACCTTGTCGAGGCGAACGCCGGCCTGTGTCGATCCTCGCCGCCTTTTAAATATTTATGATCATGCAGAGCAACAGCAGGCTGTAGCCTTATATATCCTTAAGGGGGAGCCTATGAATCTGATTTCAGAGGCTTTGTGCTCACTATATACTTTTTTCATTATCTCCTGATCGCGCGGAGGCGGATGAGGTCAGTCGAGGTCGGGTGAGGGGGCCGAGGGAGCGGGCGGCCAGTTGAAATTTATTCTAATTATTTTGGACACCTATGCAGATCTCGCCCTTGGGTGATGCGTACAGTATGTCACCTGTATGAGACACATTACCAGTCAGGAGAGGATGGATTGCTGTAATTTAAATATTGTCAGTCATCGCTGTTTCCCTGCCAAACTTTCCCTCATGTCTTCTTCTTCTTTTGTTCTCCGATCTCTCGTACGCTTTGTTACCTTTTCCCATTTTTTTCTTCAAGGGTAATTTTTCTTTACCAGGAAGCGACACACTATTAGTTGTGGGATGATGAGCTATTCTGAGTTTTCCATGACCCCTGACGATATCTAATCAATTTACAGATTTTCTTTTTTTTTTCTCTTTAATTAATTAAACAGAGATCAAAGAGTGGAGATAAAAGCTTCCGCCGTTCTGCCACGGACTGATTTCAGCAGCGCTTTTTAAATGAAGATGAAACATTCACGGTCACACACACTTTCATATTGACTCTCTTATCATGAACTCATGAAATTCTTTTGCATTCATTCACACACACGCACACACATACACACACACACACACCAGGCCTCCTGCTCTCCAAACATGCTGCCTTATGTTTATTTATGAAATGCCAATATGGAGCACTTCAAAGAATTGTCCAGCCCTCAAAAAAAAAAAAAAAAAGAAGACGAAGAAGAAACCTCCCCGAGGTGATCTGCCAGCGTCTGTAAATTAGACCCATAATTCTCCAGAAGGAACCAGCGGCCGGCGAGCCGAGGCGCCACTCAACTCGGAGTCCTTCAGCACCCGGAGTGGTCGCAGATAAAAATACAAGAAACTCATCACCGCCGCAGCGGCCGCTTTGTTGTTAATGCTGCTCATGATGCAACCATGACGACAGCTGCGTCTGGAGCTTTGACTCAGGAGAAGCTGCACCGACACCGACCCAAAAACAAACAAAAAAAAAAACACACAAACCCGTTTTAGCAGCAATCCTCAGAACAAAACGCTCCACTGTGGAGGCAGAAATAATCTCACTGGATCAGTCAAACTTAATTTATACTCTATATTTAAACCTCCGGGAAAAGTTTGCTGCAGTGAACACAAAGTTAGTCCAAGCTGCAAACACATTCTGCATCTAAATACACAACATGTGTGAGACAAAACAATTAAACACACTAACCATTCATTATTTACATTCTGAAATAACCTCTCTATGTAGTAGCTTTTTATTGCTAGTGTTGGAGTCCACCTCTAAACTAACTGCGTATCCACCTGGCAGCAACCTCCGGGTCTGAGAAGTGAAGCCAATGCTGAAGTGACTTAAACCTGCATTCTCTCTAACAGCCAGCAGGGGGCGACTCCTCTGGTTGCTATAAGAAGTCTGATTGTGTAGAAGTCTATGAGGAAATGAGCCTACTTATCACTTGATTTATTACCTCAGTAAACATTGTAAACATGAGTTTATGGTCTCAATCGCTAGTTTCAAGTCTTCTTCAATACAGCATGATGTTCATTTAGTAAATTATGGTCCCATTTAGAGTCAAATAGACCATAAAGCAGGGGATGCTTTAGGGCGGGGCTACCTTGTGATTGACAGGTCGCTACCACGGGGGGAGCTGTCCGTGTTTTCGTCTTAGAACTTTAACCCTTTCACAGTGTGTTTTCACTTCATCAAAGTTATTTGTAACATTTTGGTCGCCTAAAAATGTCTTATTCATTTATAGTTCGGTTGTATTTAGTTCCACCCTCTCTTGTCACTTCTGGTTGCAAAAAACAAAGATGGTGATGGCCAAAAACCAAAATGGCAACGGGCAAGACGGCCCAAAACCAAGATGATAACAGCCAAAAACCAAGACGGCGATGGCCTAAAACCAACATGATAACGGCCAAAACCAAGATGACGATTGCCAAAAAAAAACATGGTGACCGCCAAAAACCAAGATGGCGAAGGCCTAAAACCAAGCTCCGTTTGTATGCTGCCCCCGGTGGTCGTTACATGAGTCAAAACTCCGGGAACGTTATTAAAACTGCAGTCACCAGTAACCGTTCTCCAGGGAGCTGAAGTAACCATTTCAAACTGTAAAACAACTGACGGTGGAAACGTCAGACCTGGATCGTCACTAACATGAACACGTCATCCTTCCTCGATGTGGGTGAAAACATGAGGTGGGATATAAAGATCAAACTACTGTATTTCCAGACGTGTTACATTCCAGCGCTGTCTGCTGGAGGCTCCAAACCAGACCGCCTGACAGCGCTGCGAGCTGATATACATTTATAGCTAGAGCCGCCAGGTGGGATCCCAGACGCCACATCGGCTCCCTATCAGCGCCTCGCCTCGACTACGCCTTCCACAGGATCACAACACGTCCTCGCCGCGGCCGCTAAAGACCCCGGGAGCAGCTAACGACAAACTAAACCTGTTTGTGTATTCATGTAGCTCGCTGCTTCCTGTCTGAGCGGGGGGGAACTCTGTTTTTAACAAACAGTCACCGTGTGATTCACCCTGCAGCTGAATACATTTGCATTATGGCCTCAGCACACGGCGCCATCAGCACAGATCAGCTCCCCCCAACCCCCGACACAGCGAGGCTGCTGGAAATAAAAGTCAGGTAAGCAGACCGGTTCCTGTTGACTCATCCTGACACACTAACAAACAATCATTTAAATGTTTTTACTGCAGTCAGTCAGACATTTCTATCAGCATATTCACCAAAATAAATCTTTTAATTATCAGAGAAGTCTGTAACGACTCCTATTTACTCCTCTTACTGCAGTTAAGTAGTCATTATATAACATTAATCAGGACTGTCAATTGATTCAAATATGTAATCGTGATTAATTGCATGTTTGTCCATAGTTAATCATCGCAAATTAATTGCACATTTTTAAACTGTTCAAAATGTTCCTTAAAGGGAGATTTATCAAGTATTTAATACTCTTATCAACATGGGAGTGGACAAATATGCTGCTTTATGCAAATGTATGTATATATTTATCATTGGTAATCAGTTCACAACACAAAACAATGACAGATATTGTCAGGTACTGCATTTAGCATTAAAGATATGCTCCAATCATAACATGGCAAACTGCAGCCCAACAGGCAACAACAGCTGTCAGTGTGTCAGTGTGCTGACTGGACTATGACTTGCCCCAAACTGCATGTGATTATCATAAAGTGGGCATGTCTGTAAAGGGGAGACTCGTGGGTACCCATAGAACCCATTTACATTCACACATCTGGAGGTCAGAGGTCAAGGGACCCCTTTGAAAATGCTCATGACAGTTTTTTCCTCGCCAAAATGCAGCATAAGTTTGGAGCGTTATTTAACCTCCTTCATGACGAGCTAGTATGACATGGTTGGTACCGATGGATTAATCTGGATTTCTAGTTTCATATGATACCAGTATCTTCACTCTAGCTTTAAAACTGAGCCCACTACAACCTAAAGTTGCGGAAATGTATGTGTACATATGTACGCCGGTATCCATGGTATATGTAAATTAATCTAACGTACAAACTTGAATATAGCATCCAACCTATTTTGTTTTCATCTATTTTTTTCTATTTATTTATTTATGTATTTATTTATTTTTATAATTTCTAATGCTGATGTTGTTTTCTTTTGTGTACATCTTCTTTTGTCTCTGTTTGTTTCTAAGTTTATTACTTGTAAAAACTGTAAATTGCATTTATGAAAACAATCTAGAAAAAAAAAGTATAATAACAAAAAAATTAAATAAAAAGCAACAATATAGCAGATAACAGCCAAACAATAAAGCTTATTTATACAGCAGGATAAATGAAGTCATTCCAAGGTATAATATTGCATATGGCGATGTTGAGCCGATCATTATCACCCCAGACAGCGATGCACTCGTGTCTGTCGTAGACAACTATGTTGGTGACAGTTTTGGCAGTGGAGAGGACTTGTTTGAAATTCTGGTGGAGCTCCAAAGATAACAAATCTGACAGGCCGAATTTTTGGAAAAAGTGTCAAAAATGTGGCAGTAGAATATTTCCATGTGATGGAACGGTTCAGAGTCTGTTTTTTTTTTTTTTAATATATTTTATTCAATGTAAATATCATAATAGCTTATAGAGTGTTCAGATGATTTGGAAATCAATAACCTTTAATCAGTATGTTTGTCCGGTGGAAACAGATCCCCCCTGCAGGTTTTTAATGAATTCTAAAACTGAGCAGAAAGTCCACGTTGAGTCATGTTAACCTCAGAATACAATATATGAAATATTTATAGTCATTTCAGTTGTCTGACCTCATTCTGTCAACAATCGGAAAAGTTTAGACTCAGCCGAGAAACACACTTCCAAAAACCCTAAAAAGTGAAGTTTTCTTCCTCCAGAGGAGGGACGATCTCCCCGACCGAGACATTTATAAATACATATCTTATATTAAAGAGGAACATTATAACTCTTCTAATCAGTTTACACAACTTAACATCCCTACGAACAACTTGAGAATCACAGACGGAGCCATCTCCGAGAGTCAGAAATCCCTCGAGTACATCTCACATTTACACACAATCCACAGGCGCGATGGACACAAGGTCTTAAAATGCAAATAATCAGTCGCTGAAGAAATCCACCACCAGAGGATTACACGTCAGTCACAGGCTGCGGCTGAAAATAGTGCTTTGGAGAGTGAAGAGTTTTTGGAGTTTGGATTCGTTCACTTTTCTGACTCGTGAGGAAAAAGTTTTAATTTCTTTCCCCACTTCCTCCATGACCGACTTTAACCATCTGAGGTCGGCTTGTGATGGAGGAGCTTCATGTTCTGCAGTTCAGAGAGAGTGAGCTCATTTCAGGAAGAACCGTAATCAGTACGGAGGACCAAACCTGACGGATTAATGAATACATGAATTTTAACCAAAATTTTTTAAATTTATTTTTTAAAAAAAACACCAAATATTATCTAGAGAGGAAGACCCTGAGTGTTTGAAAGCCCCCGAAATATTTTTTATGTCAAACAAAGTTTTTACTGATAACTGGTTCTAAAATTCTGAACATTTTCTGCTTTTCAGTCCATGTCATGAATTACACATCTGTTCTTATTTTATTTTTTTAAAAGACAAAATTAGCAATTTAAATAAGAATTTAATAGGTATTTTTTTAAAAAAAATCTGATTAACTGAAAATAATCATATTCTGTTTTTGTATTCTTTTAATTGTCAATGAAACTGTGTTATGTACAAATATATTAATAAATTGTACATTACAGTAATACATTAGTAATTACTAATCCATGAATTGAATTACTTAAATGATTATAAGCTTTTCATATTCATCAATTACTTTTTTATTTATTTAAAGATATTTAAAATAATAATAATAATAATAATAATAATAATAATAATAATAATAAATGTATATGTATGTAAATTAAGCACTTTCATTACATAAAATGAATCTAAAAACAGACAAATAAAAAACAAAAATAATTAACTGGAAAATTAAGTTTATATCATCGGTTGTTTATATTTTATTTTTTAAAAAACACAAAATATAAATAGGAATTTAATGGGTATTTTTTAGAAAAAAAAAAGAAAAGAAAAAAAATCGGATAATTGAAAATGAAAATAATCATATTCTGTATATATATAAATAAATCTATACTTTTTTAACTGTCATTGTTATATTATATTTAAAGATATTTAAAAAAATCTATAAATAATAATTTAAATAGTATGTAAACTAAGCACGTGTTATTAATAAATATAAATTAATTTAGAAACAGACAAATAAAAAATAGTAATAATTTACTGACAAATAAAATTTCTATCTGCGGTAATATATTCTAAATGTACTAGCGTTCTTCCTCAAGCTTTCAGCCGTGTTCCACAGCATTCTCGCTCAGATGCGTTGCATGATTGACTGAGTTATGTTTTGATGAATTGATTGATTGATAAATTGTTAATCACTGAGACTTTGTTGATACACTCCACAGCTTTGCTTCCTCACAACAGAAAATTAAACAAATGAGTAGGAGGGCGACTCGTCATCAATAAACACCTCGAGAACTGTCATTGTTTTGTCCCCGATAATTAAAATGACGGAATAAAATGTTCAGAATTTAAAAATAAAGTTCAACTCGAACCGTCGACCTTTTGAGAGAAACATTTTTCATCTGACGTCTGACGATAAACATCAAACTGTGGACTTAATGAGGTGACTCAGCGCCAAAACTCCCTCGTCCTTTAAATGTGACACACACACACACACACACACACACACACACACACACACACACACACACACACACACACACACACACACACACACACACACACACACACACACGCAGCAAGGATCTTCAGCCTCAAACCAATCTTCCATTGAGGGAGGATCCTTTTAAAACCAGGTCGTCACGACAACGAGCCTGAGCCACCAGCAGCCGCCGGGTCACGAGCCAATCACACGACATTGATTATCTGTCAGCATCTTGTCACGCACGCACACACACGCACACACACCCGCACACACAATTACTAGTGACTAAGAGCCTATTGAGCGGAGATGCTCTTCAGCCACTTCAGCAGGTGTGTGTGTGTGTGTGTGTGTGTGTGTGTGACGTCACGTTGACAGATCGGCGTCACCCTGAGCTCTAACTGTTGCACAGACTGCAGGTCACACATCTCAACCAACACATGGCGAGATGGTGACTGTTGTGAGACATGAAAATAAGGTGTTACATAATCACACTCCAAACGCTGCCAAATATCACAAAGTGAACATTTCATTTAGTCCGTTTGAGCCTAAAAATCATGTTTCAATAAAACTAGTGAAAGATGTGCCAGAGCGGTTTGTTTATATTTCAGTGGTGGGCTGACAGAACAGAACACAACATTAACTTGATGTAGACTTTTGAAAGACTTTTACGAGCCTACAAGATCGGAGAAAACTGTCATCCCACAGCACAGCGTGGCATCCAAAGACATACAGTATATACGCATAGACGCCGCATTGACTCCTGGATTGTACGTCAACGTGGGCGCCATATTGGACAGGGCAAAGCTGACCTGTAACCCTGTACAAGTGAACGGGGAAAGCTGCTGTTTTTCCTTGATGAAAAGCTTTATATAGTCTACATTTCTCAACCGATTTCAACGAGTCGTTATTATTGGTTGAGAAATGTAGACTTTATAATGCTTTTTATCCAGAAAAAACGTCAGCTCCCCCGTTCACTTGTATAGGGTAACAGGCCGGACTTGCCCTGTCCAATATGGCGCCCACGTTGACGTATCACTGCAACGGGCTGAAGTGTCTATGCAAATACTGTATGTCCATGGTGGCATTGTTCAACCGATGTAAGAAAATGAAAATTAACTGGAGGTAGGAGGTTTCTGCCCAGCACTGACATCACGTGACGCTCTTCCACGTTGGTGTTGCCGGAGAGAAGGCTGGCAGTAAAAAGCCTGAGCAGCTTTGTCTTTATCGGCGGCTGCAGCTCTTCAGGGAGCCTCTGAGTTGGACAAGCTGATTAAGTTGCATTTTTCCTGACCAATGGAGTGCAGCGACAGACAATTAGGACGCGGATGTGCTGCTCTCTGTGGTTGTTATTTCTCGGGCCCAAAATGACCTCCGGGAAAGACTCGTGGATGGAGGAGGAGGAGGAGGAGGAGGAGGAGGGAGGGTGAAGATAGCCTGCCCAGCATGCTGCTGCTCATCACGGTGCGTTTGATCTATTGCCTGCCACCTCCCTCCTCCCCCCCTCGCTCAGTCATACTCTGGCTGTTTGAGCGCCACCAGCCTCCCATATATTACCCACCAACATCCACTGGATGTGATTTAGGGAGGTAAAAATAACTCCCCCCCCCCTACTTCCTCCTCTCCAGCTTTCCATCTGTCCGTCCACACATCTCCTCCTCCTCCTCGCGGTCTTCCCGCCACCTGCTCCGGAGCAGATCAGCAGGTAGAGGTGCACACCTGCCCCTCCAAGGGTTCGAGGTTCCTGCTGCAGGAAAGTGAATGCCAAACAGCAGCTGGTGTTTCCTGCTCCACATCATGGTTGCTCGTGTGACAGCTGACGAGATTTAGTTGAAATGCACTTGAACAAGAAGCAAAGATACATAAGATAGATCTGATTTACTGGGAAGTTAGTTCAACCTGGTCTCATGGGAAGACGTATAAATACCACGACATTTTGCGAGTCAGGAGTACCCATTTTAGCCTTTTCGCGTGTCATTTGTACACCAAGCCAACAACTGCAGTTTGGTTCAGGCAAGGAAACCACTTATGGTAAGGAAAAACGTCATGGTAAGCGAAGTAAACTATGTATGGAAACAACGTAAGACAACTACGGAAAACACGTCACAAACGTCAACAAAAAACGTGACAAACATCACTAACGTAATTTACAAAACAAAGCACCGGTCAACAACGGTCTCGAACACGGGTTTCCTGGTTAAAAGCCTGACGTTTCCGTGTGTCATGAGTTCGCATTTTAGCCTTATTGCATGTCATTTGTACCCCACGTGAATACCCTACTTGCCCTACTACCTAACGGAGTTGTTTACTGTGAAGACGGAAGTTTATTTTGAAAAGACTGGAGCGGAAATTGACGCTGGACAATTGTAGGAAAACGCACAAAAAACTTTTCGTAAGATACCATACAAACTGTTGTATGAGAAAACACTGACGATATTGGCATATCACACGTTATCGGAAAATGCTCCATTCAGAATGAGGCCTAATTCAGAATATCCAAATGCAATATGCTTTTGATATGACCCATATCAAATACGGAATAATAGTATGCATGTAAACGTAGTCAGTGTTGGACCTCACAGGATGCTTTTGTGTCTGAATGGGAGCAAATCCCTGCAGCTTAAAACCAGAAGGCTGCTACACCATCACGTATGGGGTTAATATTTGGATGTCCACATACTTTTGGCCATGCAGTGTGTACTATAACAGTCTGTGCTCCAACATCAGCACTTTGTAATATTGTCTGCATGCTTGTAAATATGTTCCATTCATCTGTAAGCCTGAAAAGGACAGAAGATAAACTCTGTGTACCTGAAGGTGTTCAGTGAGTTCAAGCTGGGCTTTTACCCCCAAAAGAAATCACCCTCCTCTCGCGGCAGATAAACGAAGTATAAAGTCAAGTGTGAGGAAATCAGGCAAACAGCTGCCATCACATTTCAGCCTTCCTCACAGCCCCATCAAACTGCAGCCTCTTAACACTGGATTCCTCCAACACACTTGAAAAGGGATCCAAATATTGAGAATAACTCCTGGAGGGCGCTCCTGATTTAGTGCGTGAAGGAGGCTTTACTCAAATGTTGTCCCATGGCCCGATTTAGCATCTCATGAAAAGTCACAGAGACGATGGCCGCGTGTATTTTTAACATTTACAATTCATCCACGTTTTGGTGTTGATTCGTGAAGCATGTTCTGTTTAATCCTCTAAAGCCAGCTATTTTAGTTTGGATAAGGTAAAGAAGGTAATTTATTGCTCTTCTCATTTTTCTTTATGGGCAGCGAGCAGCTAAAAGCAGCTTCAGGGCCGCTTTGCATCAGAAAATATAAAATAAAATCTATGTACAGAGTTAAAGACTCAGTTGTGAATGACATGACAGCCAGCATGTGCCTGTGTTGTTACCATGACACCCAGCGCTGCACTGACAGAAAGTGTTTATAATGTCTAAACACATAAATCCAGTCTCTTGTGGATTAAAAAGCAGAGAGTCAACAATCTTCAATCTGTTTCCAGTCTGACAAAACTGGGAACTTAACTTCAATACGGATTCTCTCCGGCAACGTAATAAAACTGTGAAAGCACCATTAGAATTAATCTCACATCATTAACTACTCTTTTTGTTTTGGGTTGTTGAAACAGCGCTGCTTGGTTCAGTATCAAACAGAATATTCATTATCCAATTGTACAGTACAGTTATAGTTAGGATTGTAGTCGTCAATAATGGTTAATAGTACTAAAGAATTTATTCACCGTTCAGTTGTACTTAGCTCCGCCCTCTGGTGTCACTTCTGGTTGCAAATAACCATGATGGCGGTGGCCAAAAACTAAGATAGCAACGGCCAAAAACCAAGATGGCAACTGCCAAAAACCAAGATGGCGACTGCCAAAAACCAAGATGGCGACTGCCAAAAACTATGATGGCGACTGCCAAAAACCAAGATGGCGACTGCCTAAAACTAAGATGGCGACTGCCAAAAACTAAGATGGCAATGGCCAAAAACCAAGATGGCGATGGCCAAAAACCAAGATGGTGACTGCCAAAAACCAAAATGGCGACCGCCATAAACCAAGATGGTGTTACCTGCGTTCTGGTCACTTTTAAAGAATGAAAATAACAAAATAATAATTACACTGCAATAGCATTTTGAATCTTCAATGCCTTAAATTTTACTTTTAATTCTCAGGAAAGAAAACTGAGTAATTCGCCCCTCTGCCGTGAATCTCCGGTATAAAATAAGTCATCAGTTTTCATTCGTTAATTGTTTTGCTCCTGCTTGAGTATTTCTTTTTCTCAGTACTCTCCATTTCTCTCTCCTTCTCTCATTCACTGAAGGTCCTTTCAGACACAACGTGACAACGCTACCTCTGCGCTTTAAAACCTGTTCTTTCCAGAGTCTTGCGCCACACCACGACGACTATTCGCTGCCTCGAGCAAAGCCCGACTTCAGCGATCGCAGCTCAAACCGTATTGTCTTGAGCAGCGCTCTTCTGCCAGTAAACAACATTAGGTGTAGCTGTATTGGCCTCCGGTTGGAAACAGTAGAGCTTATAGACGCTGTACAGAAACATGTTGAGATAACGAAAAAGAAAAATGTGTGGACATTTGTCATAATTCAGGAGAAATGCGGGGGAATTGTGACCCCGGAGGAAAATGGGAGAGGGATTGGCAAGTATATACATATATGATTTTTGAGGTGCCAACAGGACTGGAATGAAGAAATCCAAACGAGCTGCATCCAGCACTAAAACAAACACACTCAGGAGGCTTCAGGTTGAAAAACTTTCTAATTGAAAAGTGGGATTTGCCTGCAGTGTGAAGAGAATCTGGCAACATTCAACAGTGTGAGCCAGGAGGGATCACGTGACTGCAGACTGTTCACCACTGCAGCGCCGCTGGCAGCCAACAGAGAAATGAACACAGCTCCGAGGTCTCCGCAGGGAGACGAGCACGCTCCACGTCCACTCCGACTGCTATTCTTACCGGCTGGCTGCCTGGATGTCTGGGCGGGTCTCGCCAAAATAATATAAGACTGCTGTCTCTCTCTTCAGCCTAACATCCGTGTCTTTGGGTGAAGGAGAGGAGTCGGGGGAGTCGTTCAGCTCCGTGGAGACACGGCCATTGATTTCTCAGCCCCTTACCTCAGCGAGATGAGCACCTTCGCCAAGGCCACCGGTGACGGCGCAGACGGGGTGGGGGGGGGGTAAGGGGGACGGAGTGGCCGGAGCCATGGGAAATCAGACCATAATTAAAAGGCCAAAGACCCCCGAGCAGATGGTAACCAGGCGAGGAGAAGGTGGGAGAGACGGGAGGCAGGAAAGGGAGACTGATGACAGGGAGGAAATGGTAGAGAAAATTTAGATTGAAAAGGTAGACGGGAGAAGACGAAGAAAGAAAATGACGAACAAAAATGAAAGGGAGCGGAAGAAAAACAGAAATGAAAATAAAAAATGAAGATGAAACAGCTACAGTGGGAAAAGGAGAGGAGGGAGGGAAATATGTGACGAGGAACAATGCCAGAAAAATAGCAAACTGTAAGCAAGAGGAGGAGAAAATGGGAGAAAAGATGGACTAAGATGGACAAGGCAGAGGAAGAAAATAGGAAAAAGGGGACAACTGCAGGAGAGGTGAGGTAGATAAGGAAGAAACCGGAATAATTGAAAGAGATAAAATGGAGCAAAAAGCAGGTTAACAGATCGTGGAGAGAAATTAGACGGAGAAGCTGGAAATCCAGACGAGACAAAGACAGGAAAGGAAATGAGAAAAGGAAGGGAGCGAGTGAGTAGTGAGAGGAGTCATTATTGAGCAGAGAGTTGACCGTGTTGACCTCAGCAAACAAACACTCAGCTCGCCGTCAACAGCAGACTCAACAACTCCTCATAATGAAGACCCAGTTTTACATGAAGCTCTAATGAAAATGTTTGGTTTGGCCTTTGACTCTCAGAGACTCATTTACTAAGAATCGGCAGCAGATTTTAGACACAAACAAGCAGAAATGAACTTTTCTCACTTCCTGCCACTGTGGCAGACAAGTATTTTTTTGTCTGCCACTTTTGATATCTCCACGCTAAATGAGGGAACAACATTTTAGATCTGTCATGTCATTCAATGTTCGATATGTTTTCTGTAAAAAGTATGATATGCACGGTAGATTACAGTGTTCGAATTACACCGTAGCTTCCTGACTGAGGAGCCCTATTTTCCGGGGGTGGGAGGCTACTGTACACTACTGTACTGTTCTTTGTTATTGTCATCTATAGTGGATATTTGCATGAAAACACACAATTCCAGTGATTATGATTATTTAAATAATTGCCTTGATTAAAACAGAATCATGCTTAAAGTTAGTGTTGGGAAGTTAAACCGGTCATCATTTTAACATCTCCTTCAAACAACTGGATTTATTCAAGTTTTTCGCCAAAAACATAATTTTTCGAGATTACATTTGAACACATCATGATCATAACGTTGTAATTTTTCTTCACCCAACTGTTATTTTTAACTGAGCAGAGCTTGACACCTCATAATAATAACTCAATGGCACCTCCGTTAACGTTAGTATCCGTTATTTAGCCAAGCAGGACTGTGCTGTCCACTCGTTGATTTCAACACAGATTTGTTTTTCACAGTGTCGCATTATCAAAACAAAATAGGGTGCTTTGCCTCAGGTTTGGTAGCGCCACACTTTTGAGCGCTTTTTTCTCTCCACCATGGCTCCGGTCCCAAACAAACTGAAACATGATACAGTGTGCGTATGCGTCATTGTGCATACGTAACTGTCGGAAAGCATCAATACAGAGAAATCGATAGTCACGGAGACATGAGATGCCAAGGAATCAGATAACTAGGAACCGGTTCTCTACTCCCATCCCCAGCGTTTTTACCCTGCCTGCCACAGTGACGGATGGCCTGTTGATTTTATCCGCCACTGCCAACAATTTACCTGCATTTGGCGGGCACTAATTTCCGACCCTTGCAAACTTTTTTGCATTTCCGAGCCGACTAACGTGATGTGTGGAGTTCCTCTGAGCTCAATCCTCGGTCCTCTACTATTTAACACTCACATGCTTAATAACCATGAACTAAATTATGCAACGAAACCAAATCATCCCGTCATAATAATGCAACCTATCTTCGTGCAACAGTTCATATGATATCTTACGAAAAAGTTATTCCTCCTTTTTTGTTTGTTTTCCTACAAATGTCCAGCAACACGTGTCAATTTCCGCTCGTTACATGCATAGTCTTTTCAAAATAAACTTGTGTCTTCACAGGAAACAACTTCCTTAGGTTTAGGCGACAAAACTACTTGGTTAGGTTTAGGAAAAGATTGTGGTTTTGGTTTAAATAACTACGTAAGTGTCATTACTTAAGTATGGAAGTTCATTGACAAATAAATCAACATTGACTTTTGGTTTCACACAGGACACAAACACCGGTCTCCTGGGTGAAAGTCTGGTGTTTTTCCATCCACCCCGACTTCCCCCCCACGCTGGGTTTGTCATTACAGAATGTTAGTAATTTATTAATTTAAGGTTCCTGGATCTTTGTGAGATCAGATATTTTCAACTTCATTAGATAATTCAAGTAGAGAGAGACAAGAAGGAGGAGTGATGTCATTTAGGGACATCAGGTCACCTTTTAAATAAACGGTTTTAAAGTAATGTACATTCATATATCACTTTTTTTACAGATACGTCACCTCAGAGAACAACTCGTATAAATCTTCTTCACTCTGACAGGAAGAGGAAATGTTGAGGGGGAAGCACTGGACGGATCAAAGCTCGTCAGCGATACGCCCACTTCCTCCTCTCCCAGCGGAGCGGCGACCCGCTCGACATCGTGACTCTAATTTCCTCCACACGTCCGACTGTTCCGTACTATGTCAGCTCTAATTGGCCATTACAGCAGCCTGGTGTCATAGCCCCAACCGTCGCCGGGCTGATCTTATACCCTCGCTGATTAGCCAACATTAGCCTTGTCATTGAAATCGGCAGACGGACCCTGTCGTGGTGGTGAAGGGTCACTGTGTGTCATCGCCGTAACGTTGGAACTGTTTGATGGAGCGCAGACCTTTGGGTCGTTTGTCTGATGACGTACTGACGCTGCAGAAGGTGATACAGGGAAAGAGAATAAAGGTTGATATGCGATCAGGCAGCAGATAATTCAGCTATTTTACTAAAGGGAAGGTTGATGTGACATAAATGGGAGTTAAATCTGGACGTATAACTGAGAGCAAATATGAACCAGCCAATTGAAATTTGGAATCAGTTTGATATACATTTCATTCATCTAATTATGTCAAAAGGCGATCATTAGTTACCTTCAAATTGGCCCACAGTTTACAATAAATACTGCCACGCAACACTAGAGTTGTAATGAAACACTCATGAGTAAGGAGTAAGTGCACTTTCATAAACTAAAAAGTGGGCTACAAGTATATACAAGTATACTTGCAGTATAAAAACTATTAAACTAGTAGTTTACTTAGAGTATACTTTAAAGTGCACTTTCATAAACTAAAAAGTGGGCTACCAGTACAATACTTACACTTACAGTATACTTTTGTAAAGTAAAAAGTGGGCCAATTTAGTCCCAAGAAGTACTGAACTAGTGTACTTACAAGTTTAAAACTAGTAAACTATCTGTATACTTATAGTATAGTTGCAGTACAAAATAAGGCTTGAACGGAAACTAGTTGTGTACTCAAAGTTCACTATTAAAGTACACTTTAAAGTATACTTTAATAATCTAAAAACTGGGCCTATTTTGTCCCAAGAAGTATTAAAGCAGTACGCTTACAAGTATACTACTAGTACATTGATATTAGTATACTTTCTACATAAAGTATACTTGGTAAATATATACTTGAACTTTACTCAAGTATACTTCTTCATAAGGGGAGCTGGGATGTTGAACCTGGCGGAGGACCCGCTCCCTATGTAGATATGAAGGACTCATTCTAAGTCTAGTTTTAGGTGATTACACACTAATTAAAACATAGTTATTAATATTATATTCCATTTCTGCAAATACATCCCCTGAAATGCTACACACATTAAAAACATTTCCATCTCCAAGAACCTGGATTTCATCCACCTAATAAAAGTTATTAAAGCGTTTAAAAGTTGTTTAAAAGGCCACGAAGAGGCTTCACCTTTAATTGAATCGCTGCTTTTCTTCGGATGTGCAGCTGCACCCAAAATGTTGTCAGCTGCTTATTTTCATGTCAATAACACCGACAGGGCTGAACACAAACAACAACAACCTGTCCCTGAATGCACTCTATTAACTTTGAGCAGAGCCGTGGCTCAAAGCGCCTGATTTGCAATTTCCCCGTATAGCTGAGGGGCCAACAGCAGCTCCGCTCATCAACAACAGCAGTGAACACGCCGCAAATACACACCACGGGGCTGCTCTGGCTGCCTAGCAACAATGTACCTGATTGGACTAATTACACAGCATTATGCTGCTGCGTTCAGACCACCAGTCCTGAATTAATGGAGGAACTCAACACATTTCTTTGACTCATCTCTAAAGACTTTCAGCAGGTTGAGGAGCTCATTCGGTGAAGCTTTAACAGCTTCTGACACCGACTGAATCATTTCTCATTTATGATTTAGATATTCTGTCGGCTCCGCGTCAAAAGAGTGTTTCGGAGTGGGAAATGCCTTCAACGCAGAGTAAACAAAACCAGAAGACTCTCCAACACCATGTTTCAGTATCAACCCTCGTGTCAAACTTCTTTGACAGGCGGGCGACAAATAATTCATCAGCGATCAAATGTTAATGCTGCTCAACAGAACGGGTTTATATTCAATTTACTGTACCGCTGAGAAACTGTAGAGCTCATCTCAGTTTGAAGATGAAAATTTGGCCAATGTTAAGGTTTAATCTGAACACCTGCAGCCTCTCAACCAAAAAGCCTTTCCATCACTTAACTCGAGAGCAATTACTGACCGGTTCACTGATGCATGCTGGGATTTTGGCAAACAAACAAACTAACAAACAAAACCAAAATGACATCACAACAGCAGAGACTTCATACCAAAGATTATTTTTTATAAAATGCCAAAAGATCAAGAACAAGAAGAGAGAAGAAGTCTACGTACAGCAGCCTGGATGTGTCAATCACAGAAACAGGTCTGTAAAACATTTGGTTTTTCTGGGACATCGAGTCTTGAAATTAGGACTTCCCCATTGAACAGAATGGGGTCAGCTGTTGTTGAATGGTGCCTGTTTTAGACTTTTTTGGGTAATAACTTTAAAGTTTATTTTAAAGTAGTCAAACTTTTATTTTCTTGATTAATCGATTCATTATTTTGTCTCTAAAATGTCAGAAAAGTAAAAAAAAAATGCACGTTGTAATCCCAAAGAGATGAATTCAAAATGTTTGTTCTGTTCAACCAACACAAAGGAGGTATGTTCACACATATACATACATATATATATACACATATATATACATATATATATACATATATATA